>JBBPOJ010001862.1:0-11039 GCA_038091395.1 Leccinum rimulosum
GTGAAGACTCGGGCTGGGGATGCTGTAAGAGTGGGGTGAAGGTGGGGATGCGCTGTTCGTCGAGGTGGCGGGGCGGTTCGACGTGGACGGACGCGGTGCAGACGGTGGTGCGAGGGTGTTTGGAAACAGGGAAACAGGCGAGGGAGACTGTTGCTCGCGTGGGATGGGGGGAGCGTTGGACGGAGGCTGTGGTAGGTGAAATCCGACGTAATTTTCTGGAGCAAGGACGGGTCCGAGGATGGCAATAAAATCTTCGTGCGAGACCTCTGGGAGGGGTTGTGGTTGATGACGGTGTGTGCGTCGGTGTCGCGGGCGTGGACGACCTATGCGGTGGGTACGCCGAGGTTTACGCCTACTGATTCGAGGGCGTCGCGGAGGCGGAGGGCTTCTGAGTTAGCGCCGAGGGAGGCGATGAGCATGGGCTCGACGTCGCCTGTTGCTGGGACTGTTGCAGCGAGCTGTGCGAGGAGTGCGAGAACATGTTGAGCAGGACCACCGCGCGAAGTGAGTACGGACTGTGCGCGAGATACAGTGCCTGGGAGTGGATGTGAGTGTACGAGAAGTGAGTGGGTGAGGAAGACAGTGCCCGTCGCGAATATGCGGAGGGGGATTGTTGTCGCGTCGAAGACATCGTAGCCATGTTCAAACAAAGTTGAACACCAGACATCAAAACAAATTATTTCTTATGCTAGAAAACAAACCACTGTCAGTCTGCAGAGCGATCTCGGCAAGCGCGTCACATCGCGCGCCCGTTACGGTTTCATCGCCTTCGTCATTGTTCCCCAACCGTTCTCGACCGAATTCGGCGGCTTCTCACTGAGCACCATTACTAAGTATCTTTAATTCGGGGAATTTAGCGTGGGCAGTCGGGGTAGCGGTAGCTGATGAGTTCGGCAGGCTCGAAAATAAACCGCATATCCATCCTGCCCCCTCGCTCGTTCAATGACCGTCCCGAGACTCGGATGTTTCGAACGAATGTGGCCAAATGCTCCCGAACACTGCCACTGGACCTGCCGGAAGTAGATGGGGATCGATAGACGACTTGTTTCTTCCTCCCTCACACTCACGTTCTACAACTTCTTTGACACTACTCTCAGGCTCAGAATCTAGATATGAACTCAAACTCAGAGACAAACCAGACCGGCAGTTTTGAAAACATCCGAGAGAAATTTGGCCGCTTCAGGATCCTTATCATTGGGCGGGCGAACGCTGGCAAAACGACCATTCTCCGCGCGATCTGTAACACTACCGAAAAACCGGAGGTTTATGATGGAGAGGGAAACAAGGTGTGTGCTAGTTTTGATACGTGGGATGACTAGCGTACCGAAACTTGCGACCAGATTGATCTGACCCAGGTCGAGGGATCCGCGGTGGTGAGTATCACGACAATATGGACTCCGAGGAGTCGACGCACATCTTTACAAATGCACGCTAGCGCGGGGAACACAACATCGAGAATGAGTTAATTTTCCGGAGCAATGACAATTTCGTCTTCCACGACTCGCGAGGCTTCGAGGCCGGTTCCGCACATGAATTCCAACAACTCAAGGAGTTCATTGCTGATCGTGCAAACACCACATCTCTCAAAAAACGCATTCATGCCATCTGGTACCAGTTTGATCACTTACGGGAAGCGGTCATTGATACTCTGTATAGGTACTGTATCCCAATGGATAAATTGGATCGGGCAATCCAACGCTCCGAGGAAATGTTTTTTAATGAGTGTGATACTAGAAATGGTGAGTTCATTATCATTTGCGGCAAGGTTTTCTTGCTCACTACGTTTCCAGTGCCTGTTATTGTGTTGTTCACTAAGTTTGATGCACTACTGGCTGTAGCCATGAGTAATCTGCCCAGAGGAGACCGACAACTGCCATGGGAAGAGAAAGCCGAAAAAGCCCAGATGCTTATTGATGGAATATTTGAGGAAGCTGATATATGGGGTCGTCTCTCTCAACTGAACCATCCACCCAAATGTGGTGTTCAAGTTAAAGGTATTATTCTCTTTCTCATAAATGATTGAGCTTATGGAATTTGGATGCATGTAAGGGATGCATAACTCAAATGAGGGATGTAACATATTGCTGGAAAAGACAGCTGGAGCTCTGAATGAGGGATTGCAAATGCTATTTGTTACTGCCCAAGAAACAAATATAGTATTGTGTGTTAGATATGCAGTTCAAGAGTAAGCACCAAAAGTTGAAAATGCTTTCAAGGCTAACAGTATAATGTTTAAAGTGTCATTTCTGACATGGACAAGTTGCATCAATCTGTACTTCCCATGCACAGTATGGATATCATAGATCCCAAAAATCTAGCAAGATGGTTTCCACACTTTTGGGTAAGAGGAGGGTTTAATAAAAATGAGCTGATATATAGAATATGCTCTGGAAATGACAGAGAGTGAGTTGTGCATTGTTTGAATGTGCCAGAGATTGGTGATGCTGATGATGCCATGTCCATCCATTCTGCTGTGGAAATGACAGTCAGTGAGTTGTGCATTGTGAAATGTGCCAGAGATTGGTGGTACTGATGATGCCATGTCCATCTATTATGCAATGGGAATGACAGCATGTGAGTTGTGGAATGTGAAATGTGCCAGATAGTGGTGATGCTGATGATGCCATGTCCATCTATTCTGCTGTGGAAATAACAGAGAGTGAGTTGTGCATTGTGTAATGTGCCAGAGAGTGATGCTGCCATTGTGCTGTGGGAATGACAGCAAGTGAGTTGTACATTGTAGAATGTGCCAGAGAGTGATGATGATAATGATGCCATGTCCATCTTTGTTCTGGATATGACAGGCAGTGAGTTGTCTATTGTGAAATGTGCCAGAGACTGGTAATGCTGATGATGTCATGTCCATATATTCTGCTCTGGAAATGACAGGCAGTGAGTTGTGCATTGTGGAATGTGACAAAGTGGTAATGCTCATAATGCCATGACCATTGATTCTGATTCTGGAAAGGACAGGAAGTGAGTGGTGCATTATAAAATCTGCTAGAGATTGGTGATGCTGATGATGTCATGTCCATCTATTCTGCTCTGGAAATGACAGGAAGTGAGTTATAAATTGTGAAATGTGCCAGAGGGTGGTAATGCTGATGATGCCATGTCCATATATTCTGCTCTGGAAATGACAGGCAGTGAGTTGTGCACACATTGTAAAATGTGCCAGAGAGTGGTGATGCTGATGATGCTATGTCCATCTATCCTGCTGTGGAAATGACAGATAGTTAGTTATTCATTGTGAAATGTGCAAGAGAGTGGTGCTGATGATGATGCCATGTCCATTCATTATGGTTTGGAAATGACAGCATGTGAGTCATCCATGGTGGAATGTGCCAGACAGTGGTGATGCTGATAATGGCCTATTCATCTGTTCTGTTCTGGAAATGACAGGCCGTGAGTTGTGCATTATGGAATGTGACAGAGAATGGGGATGCTGATGATGCCATGACCATCTATTCGGCTCTGGAAATGACAGGATGTGAGTTGAGCATTATAGAATATGCCAAAGAGTGGTGGTGGTAATGATGCCATGTAATCTATTCTGCTCTGGAAATGACAGGCAGTGAGTTGTGCATTGGATAATGCACCAGAGAGTGATGATGCTGATGATGCCATATCCACCGAAATAACAGAAAGTGAGTTTTATGTTATGGAATGTGCCAGAGAGTAGATCTATTTGGCTCTGGAAATGACAGGACGTGAGTTGAGCATTATACAATGTTCCAGACACTGGTGATGCCAATGATGTCACATCAATCCATTCAGTTCTGGATATTACCAGAAGTAAGTTGTACATTGTGAAATGTACTAGAGAGTGCTGATGTGGATGATGCTATGTCCATCCATTGTGCTGTGGGAATGACAGCAAGTGAGTTATGTGTTATAGAATGTACCAGAGACTGGTGATGCTGATGATGCCATGTCTATCAATTCTGCTTTGGAAATGGTAGGCAGTGAGTTGTGCACAAGTAAGTTGTGCATTGCGGAATGTGACAGTGTGGTGATGCTGATGATGCCATGACCATCTATTGTGCTCTGGAAATGACAGGCAGTGAGTTTTGCATTGTAGAATGTGCCAGAGAGTGGTGATGCTAATCATGCCATATCCATCTATTCTGCTGTGGAAATAACAGAAAGTGAGTTGTACATTGTAGAATGTGCCAGAAGTGGTGATGCTAATCATGCCATGTCCACCTATTCTGCTCTGGATATAACAGAAAGTGAGTTGTATGTGATGGAATGTGCTAGAGAGTAGTGCTGATGATGTCATGTCCATCTATTCTGCTCTGGAAATGTTAGGCAGTGAGTTGTGCAGAAGTTGGAGAATGTGCCACAGAGTGGTGATGCTGATAATGCCATGACCATCTGCCCTGCTGTGGAAATGACAGAGAGTGAGTTGTGTATTGTGGGATGTGCCAGAGAGTGTAGTGATGCTGATGATGCTATGATAATCTATTCTGATTCTGGAAATGACAGGATGTGAGTGGTGCATTATAGAATATACCAAAGAGTGGTGATGCTAATGATGCCATGTAATCTATTCTGCTCTGGAATGACAGGCAGTGAGTTGTGCATTGGAGAATGTACCAGAGAGTGATGATGCTGATGATGCCATGTCCACCTATTTTGCTGTGGAAATACCAGAAAGTGAGTTGTAGAGAGTGGTGATGCTGATGATGTCATGACTATCTATTCTGATTCTGGAAATGACAGGATGTGAGTTGTGGAATGTGGAATGTGCGGGATAGTGGTAATGCTCAGGATATGCCATATCCATCTATTCTGCTCTGGAAATATCAGTGGGTGAATTGAGCATTGGAGAATATGCCAAAAAGTGGTGATGCTAATGATGCCATGTAATCTATTCTGCTCTGGAAATAACAGGCAGTGAGTTGTGCATAGGAGAATGTGCCAAAGAGTGATGCTGATGATGCCATGTTCATCCATTGTGCTGTGGAAATGACAGCGAGTGAGTTGTCCATTGTGGAATGTGCAAGACAATGGTGATGCTGATAATGGCATATTCATCTGTTCTGTTCTGGAAATGACAGGCTGTGAGTTGTGCATTGTGGAATGTGACAGAGAATGGGGATGCTGATTATGCCATGACCATCTATTCGGCTCTGGAAATGACAGGATGTGAGTTGTGCATTATAGAATGTGCTAGATGATGCTGATGCTAATAATGTCATGTCCATGCATTCTGCTCTGGAAATATCAGTGGGTGAGTTATGCATTGTGGAGAGCAACAGAGACTGGTAATGCTGATGATGCCATGTCCATTTATCCTGCTGTGGAAATGATAGAGAGTGAGTTGTGCATTATAGAATGTTCCAGAGAGTGGTGATGCTGATATTGCCATGTCCATCTGTTCTGTTCTGGAAATGACAGAGAGTGAGTTGTGCATTGTGAAATGTGCTGGAGAGTGATGATGCTGATGATGCCACATCCATATATTCTGCTCTGGAAATGACAGGAAGTGAGTTGCATTATGACATGTGCTAGTGAGTGCTGATGCTGATGATGCCATGTCCATACATTGTGCTATGGGGATGACAGCGAGTGAGTTATACATTGTAGAATGTACCAGAGACTGGTAATGCTGATGATGCCATGTCCATATATTCTGCTCTGGAAATGACAGGCAGTGAGTTGTGCACAAGTTGTAAAATGTGCCAGGGAGTGGTGATGCTGATGAAGCTATGACCATCAAATCTGTTTCTGGAACTGACAGGATGTGAGTTGTGCATTGTAGAATGTGCCGACTGTAGTCTGTGATGATGCTGATGATGTGATGTCCATCCATTCTACTTTGGACATATTAGTGGGTCAGTGGGACATGGTGAAATGTGCCAGACAGTGGTGATGCTGATGATACCATGCCCATCTACTCTGCTCTGGGAATATTAGCGGGTGAGTGGAGCATCAAGGAAGATGCCAGATAGTGGTGATATTAATGATGCAATGTTCATCGATTGTGCTTTGGAAATGAAATGACAGAGAGTGAGTTGTCCATTAGAAAATGTGCCAGAGAGTGGTGATGCTGATGATGCCATGTTCATCTATTCTGCTCTGTAAATGACAGGAAGTGAGTTGTACATTATGACATGTCCTAGAGAGTGCTGATGCTGATGATGCCATGTCTGGAACTGACAGGAAGTGAGTTATACATTGTTGAATGTGCCAGAGACTGGTGATGCTGATGATGCCATGTCCATCCATTCTGCTCTGGAAATGACAGGAAGTGAGTTGTACATTATAGAATGTGCCAGAGTGTGGTGCTGATGATGCCATGTCCATCCATTGTTCTATGGGAATGACAGCAAGTGAGGTGTCCATTGTGGAATGTGCCACACAGTGGTGATGCTGATGGTGCCATGTCCATCCATTATACTCTGGAAATGACAGGCAGTGAGTTGTGTGCTGTGGAATGTGCCAGAGAGTGGTGATACTGATGATGTCATGACCATCTATTCTGATCCTCAAAATTACAGGAAGTGAGTTGTGCATTACAGAATGTTCCAGAGTGTGATGGTGCTGATCATGCCATGTCCATCCATTCTTCTCTGGGAATATCAGTGGGTGAGTTGAGCATTTTGGAATGTGCCAGAGGGTGGTGTTGCTGATATTGCCATGTCCATCTATTCTGCTCTGGAAATGACAGAGTGTGAGTTGTACATTGTGAAATGTGCTAGAGAGTGGTGATGCTGATGATGCCATGTCCATCAATTGTACTGTGGGAATGACAGCAAGTGAGTTGTCCATTTTGGAATGTGCTAGAGAATGATGACACTTATGACACTCTGGACATGACAGAGAGTGAGTTGTGCATTGTGAAATGTGCTAGAGAATGGTGCTTAGGATGCCATGTCCATCCATTATGCTGTGGCAATCACAGCAAGTGAGTTGTCCATTGTAGAATGTTCCAGAGGGTGGTGGTGGTGGTGATGATGCCATGTTCCTCTATTCTGCTCTGGAAATGACAGAGAGTGAGTTTTCCATTGTGGAATGTACCAGAGGGGTGGTAATGCTGATGATGCTATGTCCATCTATTCTGCTCCAGAAATATCAGTGGGAGTGGGTGAGTCATTCATTGTGGAATTTGCTACTGGTAGACAGTTACTAGTGATCCTCATGATTCCATGTCCATGTATTCTGCTCTGGAAATGACAGCAAGTGAGTTGTGGATTGTGGAATGTGCCAGAGGGTGGTAATGCTGATGATGCCATGTCTATTTCTGCTCTGGGAATATCAGTGGGTGAGTTGAACATTGTGGAAATGCTGATGATGCCATGTCCATCTATTGCCCTCTGGAAATGACAGGCAGTGAGTTGTGTGCTGTGGAATGTGCCAGAGGGTGGTGATGCTGATGTCCATATATTCTGCTCTGAAAATGACAGGAAGTGAGTTACATGTGGAATGTGCCAGCAGGTGGTGATGCTGATGATGCCATGTCTATCTATTCTACTCTGAACATGGCAGGAAGTGAGTTGGGCATTGAGGAATATGCTAGAGAGTGGCAATGCTGATAATGCTATGCCCATCTATTCTGCTCTGAAAATGACAGAAAGTGAGCTGTGCATTGTAGAATGTGCCAGTGGTGATGCTGACAATGCCATGTCCATATATTCTGCTCTGGATATGACAGGAAGCAAGTTGTCCATTATAGAATGTGTCAGAGAGTGGTGATGCTGATGAGCCATCTCCATTTATTCTGCTCTTGGTATCACAGGAAGTGAGTTATGCATTGTTGAATTTCCTACAAAGGGTGACACTGAGCATGTCATATACATCTATTCCTTGATCTGTTCTTTTATTAATAGTTTGTGAGTTTTCCATTCTGAAATAATGTCATTGTATTAATGGTGATATCATAATTTGTTACATTTCATCATTCCAGAATGTATGTTACCAATAATTTGATATCTTTTCAAATAATCATATTTCTTGTCCCCATTGTCTTTTTATTCACAGGAAGTATATTGTTTCATATTATCATTCCATAACCTTTATTGATATATATTTTCATCACACATTGAATGTGATTATTTAGCTGGTGAGCTTTTTTGTTATCATAATATTACATATTCAACATATTGATTGCATTTTATTTTATTTATCCAAGGTTGTATGTTGTATTTTACCACCACAGTCATAATAACATACTAACTATTCATTTCTGATAACTATAGAAGGTATATCTATATTATGCAATATGGTGAAGCATTATGCTAATGATATGTGTTGGGGATTCCCTCCAGATGGTATGCTATATATTAATTATTTAAATTTACCTTCTTTTGTTGACTTTTCTCCTCTTAACTTCAAGACTGTATGTTATTCCCTGTTATGTTTAGCAGCATACATTTTACTCATTTTATATTGTGTTTAAAATATCATATCATAATTGGCAGGATGTAAGTTCTTCACTACTATTGTAATCATATATTAGTATTAATATGATTTTACACCAATTTTAGACCGTAAGTATTGGTTGTACATATTGTACAAATTCAATTTTGATCTCATCTGCTCTGCTTTTACAGACAGTGAATTTGATTTAATGATGTACTGGTTTTATTTGAATCTCATTTATCATTGTCAGATTGTTCACAATCCAACAGTTTGTGAATTGATTATATTCATTATTTGTTATAACATTTATTATTCAGTCCAATGTTTTGGGTGGCAGTGAATCTTCTATTCTAAAGCCTAACCATATTGTAAATTTCTCAATCAATTTTATTTTGTATTACAATTCAATTGAAAATCATAGGTTAATATGGGTACCTGGAAGCAAATCCTTTCCACCACTATTGGTATATATATAGTTTCTTTTCTACATTTCATTTGAAGCAAATGAAACAAAATAAATTCTCACATTGCTTTGTAGATATGATGATCATCCTGGAGCATTCTTTCTATCTTTTCCATCGAAAAAAACCTCAACCAGTTCTATCTGCTGCTCGAAAGTACAAGACATCAAACATATCCAAGAAGGTGAAATTGGCTATGAAGGGAATTTCTGATCAGTATGGCAAAGCATCCAAAGAAGAGAAGGTAGAGATGATTTTAAATGTTGTTCTTCAAAATCGGATGAGTGTGTTCAGCATATCTTCCATTTTTCACACAATAACCCTGTATTCTTAGCAATTGAATGAACTTTCTTTATGCCATGAAAGGAGTTAGAACATGAAATTGTTTGAAGGTGCAAAGTAGATGCAAACAGCAAAGAGAAATAGTTGAAACAGCCAAGAATCTGTGGAAATGTACACAGTCATGTCACATCCATGCATGTTAGTTGTGAATTGTGAATAAAAGTGTTGGAGAAAATGTGGAGAAAAAATGCTGGCTTTGAAGTTACTTGAACCTTGAACCTTGAACCTTGAGATATATACTATGTACAGTGCACATTCCAATTTCGAGCACAAACTGCAGATATTATCACTGTCATATTCTAAAATTCACATTGTAGTCCAACTCTAACCAATCAAAAGAGGTAAAACATTTCTACACAAGAGGCATGGGTACATTTAATGTACTAGAAAATATTAGTAATGGTGTGTAATTAGTACAACTGTTCAAAATTTTGATCTGTTTAGTGTAGGAAATGCCTATGTTATTTTATCTATCCACTTCACATGCAATGCTATGACAGTGATGTGATAATAGAACTATTCTATCTACTGGAAGGAGACACTATATGATGGCAATCATTTAACTTTTACCAAGATAATTTTGTGTGAAAATGTGTAGACTCTTTAAACTATAACTGTCAAGTCCGGGCCCTCCGGGGACAAGTCCGGATGGATGTCCATTGAACTTGGGTGAGGTTGGGTGAAGGCCGAACAGAGGTCCGACGCGGAGAGATGGAAGGAAGAGGACTTCGCCGGTGCAGACATATGTGTCGCGCCCTTGTTAAGCTCTTGTCCTCATATTTCGGAGGACGGAGGTTCGATGGTTCGAAGGTGTGAGGTGGAGATCACGACGAGGGAGAATGTGCGAGGAGGAAACTAAATCGATATTCGTGCTGAGGAGACTACATGGGTACAGGGAGGTATTTATACATGTTCCGAGCGGAGTCCGGACCCTACGAAATAAGTCCGGATGGAGTCCGGGACGCCACATGGCGAGTACATGTCAAGCAGAGAACGTACAGAACAAAAGAACAAGGGCGAAGGCAGTGGTAGGTACGAAATGGAAGGAGATGGAATGAAGGGTCGAAGGAGGAAAGTGGGTGCAACTGATGGAACGCAAGGAGTCAGGTCCGAGGCAGTGTGAAGGAGGTCCGGTATGGAGGGAGCTGTCTCCGAAGCGAAGTCCGTGGACAAGAGGAGGGTCCTCAAGGAGTACGATGCGGAGTACGAGCGGAGGTACCGAATAGGGGCCGGAACAGATATAACAGTGCCCCCCCCTTAGGGCCGAGCCCTCGAGGCCCATAGAGAACAATGGGAGGGTCCAAGCATGATGTGGAACTCGGTGGAGGCGGGTGGACCTTTGTTTAACTCGATTGGGCGATGTGGAAGCTGGAGCTCGGATGGAATGTGGAGCACGGCGGAGTTGGAATTCCCCATATATACTAGTTGTGGCGCCCTTCGGACTTGCGCCCTTTCTTTCAACCCCCATCCCAACCACAACCTCCCTACCTCATTATCCACATGTCCGCATCCGACAACGAGCTTGAGGCTGAGATCGCCGCCGTCCAGGCGCAACTCAAGGATATGATGGAGTGCCTTTGGGCAGAGAAGCCGCCTGAGAAGGCCGAGGCCGAGCGCCTGGCGCGTGAGGCGGAGGCACATAATGCAGTACAAATTTTCGGCAAATGACCGGCCAGCCAATGTCGGCCGATCGAGTAATAATCTCGGCGAACGACAGAGTGGCCAATGCAACTGGAACTCGGCATCTTGCCGGCCAGCCAATTAGATACATTTTTGTAGAGTCAGTAATATACCGGTTAGCCATGATCCCAAATTGCCATCTTGCCAGTTGGACAATCAGCTATCCACAGATAGGCCAATTATCCCAGC
>JBBPOJ010001863.1:0-11038 GCA_038091395.1 Leccinum rimulosum
CGTGCGGGCGCACGCACCACCTCGCTTGCTCACTGACCTTCCCGCCCTCGCCCTCTTCGTACTCGCACATCTGTCATCACCGTCGCTCGTGACGCGCACACATTTGCTCGCCTACCCTCATCCACGACATGCATGCATAAGGAGGTACGTCTGACTGCCCTCCCACAACGACGAATACAGGAACCGAGTGCACAAACGCGCACGCAAATACGTGGACACGTGGACCCTCGCGCGTCTCGCACTCGCACTCCTCATGCCCCCGTCCTCGTACTTTCCAACGTCCCAAGGCAACGACTCCGTGTTTGCGGAAAAGTATATACGCACACACGCGAACGCCTGGTACGCGATCTCGACGTTACAGTCGCTACAATCAACCTATTCCTTCTCATGTGAACTCTAACCCCACTCCCAGCACGACGATCATGGACGACAAGATGGGTTCAACTTACCCGTCGTTCATCCCGACCGCCATTTAGCGTTACGCGGAGGTAAGCATTCTTTCCTGATGCTGCGTCAGAATTTGACAAACAGAATAATGGTGGGTACTTGGTCACCCTCGTGTGTTCGAAACCATTCCCATCCCGTCTTCCCAACCTGATCTTCACATTCAGAGAGGGGCGCCAGATCGGAGCGATAACAGCTTCCCCCGAATGCACGAACGCAATTCTAGACGCCGCTCGCGAAGTCGTCATACAGTTCGGGAAACCGGTTGTCCACATAATCAGACATCCACACGTTCAATACAGATCGCAAATAGCAAATGTATGCAAAGAAACACATCAAATACATACTAAGTACGAGGGAACCATACAACGATACAAACATGAAATAGACTAGGCACCGATATGTACATACAGAATCCGCTGGTCAAGGGGAGTACTACCCGCCAATGAATTCATCGTCCTCTGCAGCGCCAACGCCGCCCGAGTGTGATCTAACCGACCACATCCATCCAACATATTCTCATAAAACTTGGTCGTGATCGTGATCGTATGTGCGTCGTCCACCGCCCACATCGTCCCGATCACAGAACGGAACCCTGCAAACTGCATCGCAGACGCCAAATGGATTACCTCGTCTGGACCCTCCTTCTATCCAACCGTGGTGTGACACGCAGATAGGTAGGCAAACTCCGTGTGTTCCAACTCGCATCCCATAATGCGTTCGATCGTGAACGGACCATCGTGAAGGGCGAATGCAGATTCAAACGGGTTTTCCTCGTTTGGGACACCGTGGCAGGCAAAGTGAACCCATTCGTTCTTCCTCAGTTCCTCCGAGACTCTAGATACACTCGATTCCGGACCTTCAAGGCGCGTGAGCGTAGCGAGACCTTTCATACATTCAACGACGATGCCTAGTTCGCTGCCAACAGAAAGGAGTTCACTGCGGCCATTTCCGGTGGCTTGACCTACGGCGAGGAAGCGATTCTCATGTATCGAGGACGTCGCCAACGGGACATTCCGCCTAGCGCGAATAAGGGCGGTGAGAGTGGGAGTGTAAGAGGAGATGTACAAATGAGAGAGATTCCGCTGGCCCTTCCGATATGGACCGGCGGCATGCAAAGGGAGAAGAGAGAACTCGGCGGTTGGGCACCACCAGATGCGTGAGCCAGGTGGAACTGTCGTCTGCAGGAAGTCTACAATCGGGGACACAACCTCATCCCAGAGGTCACGCAGGAAGCGACCAAGATCATTCTTCACATCCATTATTTTGGCACGCAATGTCAAAGATCGGAGCTCCGACGACAGGTCCTGAACACGGGATTTGGTGACTTTCAATGGGATATGAACCGGATCTGTGTCGGAAAAGACAACGAGCGCATCGCACGTATACTGGCTTGCATTCACAATGATCACGGGTCCCCCACTGGCAGCATGCTGAAGTTCTGAGAACGAAGGGGGGAGAAGGAATCTAGAGAGACCGGGTAATGTGCGGATTTGAGTGATTGCGGATTGCAGATCAACATTAAGACCGCACAGACTGTTGTACTGATCTGGACCTTGAGAATGGATTGTATCGTGTATTTCTGATGAGAGTCGAGAGAACTTGTCTGCAAGGGACTGTCCTTCCGAGCCCGAGGCGATGACGTCGGCAAGTGGGGAACGGAGACGAGCAATCTGGTTCCAGAATACACCGCGACCTTGCTCGAGAAGCTCGACCGCTTTTTGTGCATGGTGAGTGCGGAGACAAGCGGAAAAGGAATCGATTGCTAGGGATGAAGCGAGGTCTTTGAAACTCTGGAGACGATTGGGTAGGGATGGTAAAATGGCGAGATGCTGAACGAGTAGTCGAAGAGATGTTTCGTATGCGAGAAGGACCGTGGGATGGCGGAAATACTCAGCGTCCGTGATCCATTGCTTGGCTGCAGAGAGATCGTCTGGTGAGAGACTTTGAGAGATATTTGACAACTCGGTGTAGAAACTGAACGGATCATCTCCGTCCTGCAACTCGGTCGACTGGGTGGCGCGAACACGGAGACAATATGCAAGTTGGAGCAATGGCATTGATCGACCGGGGTGCCCTGACGGGCAAAGGTCAAGGGATTGTCTCCCGAGGATGATGGCCTCATTGAGGTCCGTCATGTCTTCAAGCCTGTTGTAACGAGTGGAGAGATAGAATGCGACATTGTTCAACGACGTTGATCGATGGGGGTGACCTGACGGGAAAAGGTCTAGGGCTTGTCTCCCGAGGATGATGGCCTCATTGAGGTCCGTCATATCTCCAAGCTGCTTGTATCGAGTGGAGAGACAGAGTGCGACACTGTTCAACGACATTGATCGTTCCGGGTGCCCTGATGGACGAAGGTCGAGGGCTTGTCTGCCTAGGATGATAGCCTGATTGAGGTCCGTCGTATCTCCAAGCCTCATGTAACGATCGAAGAGACAGTTTGCGGCATTATTCAACGACAATGATCGATGCGGATGCCCTGACGGGAAATGGTCTAGGGCTTGTTTGCCGAGGATGATGGCCTCACGGAGGTCCGTCATATCTCCAAGCCGCTTGAAACGAGTGGAGAGAGAGGATGCGACATTGTTCGACGACGTTGATCGTTCTGGGTGCCCTGATGGAAGAAGGTCGAGGGCTTCTCTGCCTAGGATGATGGCCTGATTGAGGTCCGTCATATCTCCAAGCCTGTTGTAACGAGCGCAGAGATGGAGTGCAACATTGTTCAACGACGCTGATCGATGAGGGTGACCTGACGGGTGACAGTCGAGGGCTTGTCTGCCGAGGATGATGGCCTCGTTGAGGTCCGTCATATCTCCAAGCCGGTCGTAACGAGTGGATAGATAGCTTGCGACATTGATCAATGTCGTTGGTCGATGCGGGTGCCCTGAAGGGCAAAGTTCTATGGCTTGTCTGCCGAGGATGATGGCCTCATTAAGGTCCGTCATATCTCCAAGTCGGTCATGAAGAGCACAGAGGAATCTTGTGAGATTGATCAGCGACGGTAATCGATGCCGGTGCCCTGACGGGCGAAGGTCGAGAGCTTGACTCCCGAAGAGGATGGCCTGGTTGAGGTCCGTCATATCTCCAAGCCGCTTGTAACGATCGGAGAGATAGGTTGCGACGTTGCTCAATGACGTTGATCGATCTGGGTGCCCTGACGGGCGAAGGTCTAGGGCTTGTCTCCCAAGGATGATGGCCTCATTGAGGTCTATCATATCTCCAAGCCAGTTGTAACGACTGCAGAGATGGCTTGCGACATTGCCCAACGACGTTGAACGATTTGGGTGCCCTTCTGGGCAAAGCTCCAGTGCCTCTCTGCCATAGATAACTGCTTCCTCAATGTCCTCCAGCGCTCCTAGTTGGTTGTAGCGACCCTGGAGATGAATGGCAAGCTGATTTAGTGAGCTCCATCGTTCGTCGTGACCGGGTGGGCAACAATCCAGTGCTTGGCGATCAAGGACGATTGCCTCGCTAATGTGGCCTGTCCCATCCCCTTGCTCAAACTTGGCGAAGGCTGACTTCGCCTGTGCAAGTATCTGCTCAACTGAAACAGTCTCCTCTCCAATGGAGTCCCTCTGGCCCTCTTTCGCCTGCTTGGTAACACGAGACTTTGCTCGAGACCACCACTGCTGGGCTGACGTGAATGTTATTTAACTGAGGCTCTTCTCGCAAACAAAACGGTGAAATAAGCACCTTTTGATTTCATCTTGTTTCGATGAGGGTTGGGACGGTGAGGGGGAAGGACACTGGACAGTGGAAAGAAGAAAGTGAGAACTTCGTGCTTCGTTTGCACAGCAATGAGTACTACATACTGGAGGCTGTTCGCACAGCCCGAAGTAAAACCTGGTAAGGACGGTTCGTCCAAGGCGACCGAAAACTTCTCTGATACGGACCCAGCCACCGCTACCGCGTGATCCTCATCTTCAAAAACGCCCCAACAACTTCCACTTCGTCATACCGCCCCGGATTCTCCGACGTCTTCTTTGAATGAATAGACTTGAGTGTGCGACGGGTGCTGGTACGACGCCGAAGACGAGGGAAAGGTGATGGTGTCGATCGAGGACGTGATGAGCTCTACGAGCGAGACGATGAATTTTGGCGCCACCTGTGATGGTGTCGGAAACTCGTCGGTATCAAGAGAGAGTAGAAGAGAATATAGACGTCCAGCAGGTTCCCCGCGATCAAAATAATACAGATATTGACCACGATCTCCTCTGTCGCCGAATGCGCGATCCGCAACGACTTTTGCAAATATTTCAGCACTCGTTTGCTGTCCTAGTGTGGGTACTACGGCCGACAACCCGTTAGTCACGATCGACAGCGCAGACCGACACTCACTCCCTTGGCACCCTCCCCACCTTCCTTATCCTTGTCCCCTTCCTTCTCCTCCCCTCCCCTCTCCTGCTCACAAGTGACTCACAATCGTCGCCTGAGACGGCTTCTTCAACAACTTGGCCCCATGCAACGCCGCCTTGGTGATCAAAGTGATCGCAGCCAGTTCCGCTCGCCTCTCCGAAATCGAGTCTTCGTACACCGAAAAGGTTTCGACGTACAGGTTGTACGCGAGGTCTTCGAACCCGAGCCGCATTCGGAGCTGATTTGTGCAGCGAGCGGGAATCGGCGGAGGGCGAGGGAGGGAGAGTGGACTTGTGTCGCGAGGATGGAGGTTCTAGATCGAGCTCAGCTGGGAGTGACGGACGAGGTTGGTCCCGACGAGGATGCGCGGTTTGCGACGTTCCATCTCGTTTCTCGCGGTCGCGCGAGTGACCTTGATCTTGAAGACAGACCCAGAGCTTGTTCATCTCTATAAAATTCGTGAGCACGAACGCGACTAAGTCTTGGAAGGACCCTTGGGGACTAGGCTAGGTTAGTAAATGGACGACGCGATGCGGCGAGGGCTTACCCGGAATCAGTCACGACGGTGACCCCTGGTCTGACCGCTGAGATAGTACTTGTCTTAGAAAGAGCCCATACGCGTATGGGGTTCAATACACCTCTGCTCTTTTCCATCACGATTTACTTGATGGGCGCGTGATAGACATGTATACGGGCCCGATGTGGATCATGAGGTAGAGCCGAGTGACTATGTTTCCAGCGGTCGGCGTCTGAGAAGTAGAAGTTGAACGTTGAACGTTGAACGACAAGACGTTCGGAGTTTGGATCTCGGAGCGCCTTCGGCATGCAAACCATGATATCGAGATGTCCAAGCAACAGCAAGTTTACACGATCTCAAATTTGCTCGTTCACTGGGGTTGTGGAATCCACTAATCAACGACTTTATGTTGATGTTCGTACGATCGTTTTACATTCTCTCACTGAGTCATGGTTTGAAGTCTTACATATTAATTTCTCTCAAAACCGCACCGGTTCCTACTCGTCAGTGAACGACAGGACAGGGTTTCCCAAGACAAGTGTGCCGCGATATCAGCAACGCTCGCAATTCGTGAGCTTGGTCTCCGGTGTACTTGACCGGATGCTTTCATTTCCTCCTATTCGGGATCCGCATTCAACGGTGAACGCGCGTCGGTGATTTCTACCAGTTGAGTCGAACATATCTCGTCCTCTAAAGCTTCTATCTCTCCGCCAGACGTTCCGGTGCAGCTCTCAGACTCTAGATGCAGCATCTCAAGCACTCACAAGTACGTTGACCATGATATATGCGATCACACTCCTTTCTCTCTTCACAGCGGTCCGATTCAACCTCCTTGGCCCAGTCTCTACATTTATTCCGTCCGCGCTGAGCGTGCACGCGACGATGTACCTCATCTCTGTATAACCAAGGTCCTCGTCAGGGAAATTGTGGGTAAATTTGTGGACTTGGGGCAATCTGGCCTTCCTGTCTTCTCGGTGAAAGCGATGGTGGTAACGAAGACGACGAGACATTCGATGCAATCCCTAAAGGGACGGACCTGCCCTTCCTGATGCTTTCCCGGTGGATCTTGCATGTGGGCTGGAAAGGCCTGGTTGCGAGAGTGTGTTTGACAAGTAAGTGAATTCTACTTTTTACGTCTATGCGTCCTGCACATAGGGTATGCTCGTTCATGGGATGCCATCATGTGTTTCGCTTCATCTTGTCCTCGACTGTCTTTTCTTGCTAAATTTGTTTACTTACTGAAATCTTCCATCACGGATAATCGATAATGTTTCATTGAAGGCCAAACTTTCTGCCTCTGAGCTATTTTCCCTCATCATGGACGTACGACAAATGGTAAAGATGGATGCTGCAGGGAGTAAACGGAATGAAAGGCAAGGGATTTCCTAACTTGTTCGAAAACTTATGTACTGCTAGATTGTCTCATCCCTCCTTCCACCCACGCGAGAGACGATTACCCATTTTCTCGCTCAAAGCAGAGCTCTTTCGACACCTCGATAAAATGAGATCCCTGCTCGCGCCAAAAGTTCCTCCCATAATCCCAGTCGTTCTCCAAGGACATCGTACCATCCGTACCACCACCTCTAAAAGCACCTTACGACGGGCTCAGTCGTGCTACCGCGATACCAGTCGATAACCCAGTGCCTCGATACTACCTTTCCTATGCCACTGTCCTCTTACGCCCATGAATCTGACCTCAGCTCCCGCGCCTTCCGATCGCCATCGAACCGTCAGGTGCTGTAGACAAGGACGAAATGAGGACAACGCTGGAAACTTCATCGCACCTCACTCTCCATACTCGTCTCACAGCAGGGTCTGAATCACTCCGCTACCATCCACGCCACGCTGATACCTCTCGCGACGCAGATAAGAGTCTGAGCCCGAGCGTCAACCTGACCATGACGAGCAGAAGGCATATGCGCTGCCTGGCGCGCTCTATCATGGGGAACCGACTTGAGAACCAACGGGACGAGACGGAAGGAAGACCGGGCACCGCAGACCAAGCCTCGAGTACGGCTCAGTCACCGCGTACTCTTCCACTCGTTCTGATCCGCGGTGCGCATCCCAGGGTCCGCCGACGGTCATTGTCGCAGACAGTAAAGACTTCCTCGAGCAGACCAAAGCCGAGTCAGCCCTTACCCTTCGCTTCCCTTTGTGATAGGCTTCTGGCGCAATACCAACTTGAACTGGTTTTTAAAAAGGGCATACTGCATCTCTCGACAGATGGCATGGTACCTGCTCACGCAAACGTTCGTTTGTTCTGCCATAAACGAGTTGAAGAACCAGCCATTATCATCGGAAACACGGCATAGCTTCGACTTGAGGTGATGCTGAGCGAGACTGCTGCAAATGTTATATGATTAGGTTTAAGTTAAGGCTTTGAGGTGATCAGCGAGTAAGTACCAGTGTCATAATCATCACTCTCGGCGCCGAACATGGTGTTACGGCCTGAAATGATTCCACAGGTGCAACAATAACTTGTTCATTGTGAGTGTAACTCTAAGAGCAAGTGGACTCCTTTCTGATGTCACGCATGCAAACGCCTGGTAGACCGGTACGATGAACCAACTCCTCGATAAAACTCTCCCATGCGAACTCCATCCATAGGACGTACGGAAGGCAAAATGGGTTCAAGTTGATCATCGTTCAACCTGACCGCCATTTAGCGTGACTCGTGGGCGAGTCTTCTTCGTGTTGACTCAGGACCTATCGTATATGATAATCATAGCTCATTGCTTCATGTTTTTTCTCTTGTACGTGTACAACACAGAGTCGTACGTAGGTTCGAAACTGTGCCCGCCTCGTCTCCCCGACCGTGACCTGGCTCTCATATTCAGAGAGGGGCGCCCGACGGGAGCGAGACATTTTCGATTGCCTAACGGCTTCTCCCACATGCACAAATGCAACTTTGGACGGTGCTCGCGAAGCCCAGACTCCCTCAGATGCCTTGGGTGACCGCTCAATAAACTAGTCCACATAACCGACAGACAATCATACTCCATCCTAGTCGCAAATAGCAAATGTATGCGAAGAGACACAACAAATACACACGAGTCAACCATACAAGGATACAAACCAGACAATGTCGGTCCGACGAGTACTAGGCACCTATATGTACATATAGAATCCGCTGATCCAGCGGAACAATACCAACCAGTGAGTTCATCGTCCTCTGCAGCGCCCACGCCGCTCGTGTGTGATCCAGCCGACCACATCCATCCAACATATTCTCGTAAAACTTGGTCGTGATCTTGTTCGTTTCTGCGTCGTCCACCGCCCACATTGTCCCAATCACTGACCGGAATCCTGCAAACTGCATCGCTGACGCGAGGTGGATTACCTCGTCTGGACTCTCCTCGTCTCCGACCGTCGTATGACAAGCAGACAGGTAGGCAAACTCCGCGTTCTCTAACTCGCATCCAACGATTCGTTCCACGGTAAACTGGCCGTCGGAGAGACCAAACGCCGAGTTAAAGGGTTGCTTCCTGTTTGGGATACCGTGGCAGGCAAAGTGAACCCACTCGCTCGTCCTCAGCTCCTTCGAGACTCTAGATACACTCGATTGGGGACCTTCAAGGCGGATTAACGTTGCGAGTCCCTGAATGCGCTCAGCAATGATAGCCAGCTCGCTGCCAACCGAGAAAAGTTCGCTTTCTCCTTTGGCGTTCGCCTGACCCACAGCAAGGAAATATTTCTCCTCGTGTATCAAATTCGTCGCCGAAGGATGATTCCGTCTCGCACGGATGAGGGCAGTCAACGTGGGGGTGTAAGACGAGATGTATAAATGGGAAAAACCCCTTTGGCCGTTCCGATACGGATTGGCCGCGTGCAATGGCAGAAGGCAGAACTCGGCAGTGGGACACCACCAGATACGTGAGCCGGGTGGAACTGTTGTCTGCAGAAAATGAGCGATCGGCGAGACGACCTCATCCCAAAGGATTCTCAGGAAGCGAGCAAGATCCCTCCCCATATCCATTGTCTTTGCATCCAACGTCAGAGATTGGAGGTCCGATGACAGGTCCTGAACACGGGATTTGGTGATTTTCAATGGGATATGGACCGGATCTCTGTCGGAAAAGACAACGAGTGCATCGCAAGTATACTTGCTAGCATTGACGAAGACCACAGGGCCACCACTGGCAGCGTGCTGGAGTTCTGAGAAGGAAGAGGGGAGAAGGAATCGAGCGAGACCGGGTAGTGTGCGAATTTGAGTTATTGCGGATTGCAGATCAACATTAAGACCGCACAGCTTGTTGTACTGATCTGGACCTTGGGAATGAATTGTATCATGTATTTCTGAGGAGAGCCGAGTAAACTCGTCTGCAAGGGACTGTCCTTCCTGGCCCGACGCGATGACATCTTCAAGAGGGGAACGGAGACGAGCAATCTGAGTCCAGAATACACCGCGTCCTTGTTCCAGCAGCTCGATCGCTTGTTTTTCACGGTGATTGCGCAGACAAGCGGAAAAAGCATCGATTGCGAGGGATGAAGCGAGGTCTTTGAAAATTTGGAGACGATTAGGTAGGGATGGTAAAGTGGCGAGATGCTGAACGAGTAGTCGAAGGGATGTTTCGTATGCGAGAAGAACTGTGGGATGGCAGAAATTCTCAGCTTCCGTGATCCAACGCTTGGCAGCAGAGAGATCGTAGGGTGAGAGTGTTTGTGAGATATTTGTTAACTCGGTGTAGAAACTGAATAGATCATCTTGGTCCGTTACATCTCCAAGGCGGACGTAACGATTGGAGAGATAGCCTGCAATGTTGTTCAACGATGTTGATCGACCCGGGTGCCCTGTCGGGCGGAGGTCGAGGCCTTGTTTCCCGAGGATGATGGCCTCATTGAGGTCCGTCATATCTCCAAGCTGCGTGTAACGATAGGAGAGATAGCTTGCGAGATTGCTCAACGACGTTGATCGGCCCGGGTGCTCTGACGGACAAAGGTCGAGGGCTTGTTTCCCGAGGATGATGGCCTCGTTGAGGTCCGTGATATCTCCAATCTCCTTGTGACGTTCAGATAGATGGGTTGCGATACTGCCCAACGATGTTGATCGATGCGGATGTCCTGACGGTAAAAGGTCTAGGGCTTGTCTCGCGAGGATGATGGCCTCATTGAGGTCCGTCGTATCTCCAAGCCGCTGGTAACGAATGAAGAGATAGTTTGCGATATTGTTCAACCATGGTGGTCGACTCGGGTGCCCTGATGGACACAGGTCGAGGGCTTGTTTCCCGAGGATGATAGCCTCGTTGAGGTCCGTAATATCTCCAAGCTGTTTGTAACGATCGGCAAGATAGGTTCCGACACTGCCCAACGACGTTGATCGATTTGGGTGCCCTGACGGGCAAAGGTCGAGGGATTGTCTCCCGAGGACGATGGCCTCAATGAGGTCTGTCATACCTCCAAGTCGGTTGTAACGATGGGAGAGATAACGTGCGACATTGTTCAACGACACTGATCGACCCGGGTGCCCTGACGGGCGAAGGTCGAGGGCTTGTTTCCCGAGGATGATGGCCTCATTGAGGTCCGTCATATCTCCAAGCCGGTCGTAACGAGTGGAGAGATAGAGTGCGACATCGTTCAACGACATTGATCGACCCGGGTGCCCCGACGGGCAAAGGTCAAGGGCTTGTCTCCCGAGGACGTTGGCCTCATCGAGGTCCGCCATATCTCCGAGCTGGTTGTAACGATTGGAGAGATAGTCTGCGACATTGTTTAACGACG
>JBBPOJ010001864.1:0-11035 GCA_038091395.1 Leccinum rimulosum
GGCGGCAGAATCATAAACGAAGGCTCCGGGGACTGCGATCGTAAGCCCGACGGCGACGGCAACCTCAACTGCAGCACCTCACCGTTCAAACTCTCCCTCCCAGTCGCATACGACGACCGAATCCCTGCACGACCTCCGAACTCGGTCTCGCTCGTTTGCTTCCACCGCCCGGCCTCGCAGCACCTCGCGGAAAGACCGTCCCCGCCGTCATCGTCGTAGCCCGCACCATGGGTGTAACCACCGAAACAGGACTCGGGAATGGTGTCCGACTCGCGTTCTCCAACGCCGATCGCAATGGCATCCTCACTGGACCTTGCCCTCGTTCCGCATCTTTAAACGCCCATTATCAGGCGAACTTGCAGACCTCGCGTGCCCTCAACCGTTCGTCGTCGTCGCTACAGTCAAACCCCTCATAACCCATACCCATTTCGGCGCCTCTAGAGGCTGTACATCAATTCAACCAGGTATGCTGTATATAGAAAAAAATGTAGCTAAGATGTCATGCTACAATTTGTCTACCAAGTGTTTGAGATATAATCTTAGCAGTGCAGGTGGCAGGTGGCTCCGAAGGAGTATGGGTTATGAGGGGTTTGACTGTATTGCCGTACACATCCCTGACCTCCCCCCGACACCGACAACCCTCAGCTCCCGAACCGGAGACCGATCCCGATCTCCAACGACCTGTTCGATGCCGACGGCACGCGCAGTATATCAAACGATCTCGTCGCGCTACCTTTGTCGTCATGACGCTGGCCTGTCACGTCCGCGACGATGCTCATCAAGCTCTGATTTTGACGTGCTGCTTGTTGTGCGTGTGTCCATTGCGGACCTGGGCCTGACGTCGTGCGTGCGGTTTGGGAGACGACGACGACCCAGACAATAGGGTGCGAGTTGGAGGTTGAGAAGAAACTAGCGTCTGCAAGGGCGTGGGCGACGAGGTGCACGTCCACCTCGGATAAGACAGAACGTCGGTGTCTCGTCTTCACAGCATCCAAACGGCTCATACCAGGCGTGGTCGTGCAGCGCGTCTTGATGGCGGCGCGCCCTGGCCGGATTAGCGTTGGCTTTCAGCTATTCAGCCTCATTCCCGCTCCCGACCATCACCTCCCCGTCCGACTGTCCCTGATCGCTCCCCCTCAGACCCTCCACGGATGTTTTGTGACGCCTCATACGCTCCGACGCGCCGTTCGGAATTTACCCACGCCCGCCGCTCCCCCTTCCCGATGTTATGTTCATCACCTTTGAACCAGGACCCACTGGGTCGTCCGTGCCTCACCACTTGGAAAGTCTTGGACACTCTGGACACTCGCGCGGGGATGCTGAGCGTCGACCCGTTGCCGCTCGCGCTAGCGGTACCGCGAGCTGAGGTTGTGACAGACAAGCTAGTTCGTGCCCTTGGTGTGTTTACTGAGACCAGTGCGTTCGGTGGACCGGGGTCGCCGGTAGCCGTATTGGGTGCGACGGGCTGGCCCGAGACTGATGACCACCGATCGTCGGATGACCTCGAAGGGGTCATTTTCGACGGCTTGGAAGGGCCCGCCATCGACTGTCCGATGGGTCATTGTATTCGGCGAGTCGCGAGTAGGGAAGACTTGAGGCGAGAGAGATCGGGGAGCGAGCGCCAGTGAAGTTATGTCATTGGTTTTTGGTGGCGTCATTGGAGTGGGGGCGATGATGCGAGGCCGAGGAAGGCCCGTCAGATGTTTCGTCGAAGACTTGGGGAATGTGCTGGGAGGTGGCCGGCGTGAATGCCTGGTGCTTCTGCGCCTGGATGAGGGTGCGGCCGTTTTGGGGTTCTGCGTTGCTGTTGCTGGCGCCGAATGATCGTCGATCGAAGGGGGCCGTGAGCGTACGCGTCAGCTCGGGGATGGCATGCGCAGGCGGGACAGCGATGGTGAGAGTCACTGTCTTCGTCAGCGTTGAGCTTGGGTTTTGCGGAAGTTCGAACTTGGGGCTTAGGCTCGGACCTGGACTTGGCTGTCTGTGGGTGAGAGTTTGGGTGTTGTTTGGACGAGGAGGGACTTACATGACTGACCTCAGTGGAATGAACTACGGAGTGAGAGGAACTCAGAGCTGGGACGGGGGGTGAGGAGGAGGAGCTGTGCGATGGGTAACCCAAGTGTGTGCCCAAGTGCTTTGGTGCGGGCGTCGAAACTAGAAGATAGTCAAGTGTCAGCACAAACAAAAGGGAAGCATATACGCACCCGAGTTAGTGCCCAGCCTCTCGTCGTTGACAATGGCTCACTGACCCAAGGCGCTGGAGAGCCTTGAGTCTCTGTTTCCCAGACAGCTGCACAGTCC
This sequence comes from Leccinum rimulosum, assembly GCA_038091395.1. Taxonomy (NCBI): domain Eukaryota; kingdom Fungi; phylum Basidiomycota; class Agaricomycetes; order Boletales; family Boletaceae; genus Leccinum; species Leccinum rimulosum. The sequence continues at coordinate 2,302 of JBBPOJ010001864.1, forward strand.
ATCCAAGTCCATCTTGTGCGACTGTGATCCGTCGCGCGTCGAGCTCGCGTTCCGTTGGTCACGAGGTGGGCTTAGCGGGCTTGAAGGCTTGCGCGGGTTTGGTGTTGGTGTTACTGGGTGCGGGTACGAAGGCCATGGTGAACGAGGCTGAGGGCGTGTGAGGTGGGCACTGGGAGGCCCCAGTGTTCTCTTCTTTGTTGTCGACACCGCCACAGGTGGCCCTAAAATTCATCGTCTCGCTTGTGGAACTCATCACGTCCTCCATCGTCCCTCACAGCTGCACCCGTCACACCCGCATGGTACAGTACCCTTTCCCGCACGCCTCTTGTCCGCACGGGTAACCTGTACCCGTGCAAACCCTAGAAAGGACGACAATGACGTCGACTCAATGACGCGATGACGAGGACCCACGGCAGGGAGACGAAGGGGGCGAAAACGAGACGAAAACAACAAGACGACTCGGACAACGAAACGAAAACGACAACACGACAACAACACGACGATGAGCATTGAGCATCCCTGTTTTCGCTTTCGCCCTCGTCCTCACCATCCCACTATGACAACCGTCGCTGTTGTCCTGTCTGCCACCCTCGCCATCTCTGTCCCGCCACGAGACAACGACAATGACAACGACAACGACGTTTATGACGGGGCCCCCCCATTCCCCTCCACATCCCACGACGACGATACCATCACTGTCGCCCTGTCTGTCCCCGTCCCCGTCCCCCCAGCTTGCGGAAGCGATCACGCGACGCGCACGATCGTGTGTGCTGTGTAGTCGCTGCTACATGCTGCTGTCGCCGTGATTCTCGTGATTGTCCTCGCCCTTGCCCTCCTCCGCGTCTCCCCCTCCCGCCCCATCCTCATCCCAAGCCACCGAAATGTGCCATCGCCCTTCCCATCACTGTCCCACAGCGACACGAAGGCGACCAGCCCTCGCCCTGTCTGTCCTTTCCCCCATTCCTATGCCCCTCCTTATCTCCATCGACAACCATGGCCGTCGCCGTTGCCCTGTCTGTTCCCCGCCCCATCCCTATCCCCGTCCCCCAAGCGTGCAGAAGAGATCACGCAACCCGCACGATTGTGTGCGCTGCGCAGTCACTGCTGTTGCTGTTGCTCTCGCGATTGCCCTCGCCCTCCACCTCACCCCTCCCCATCATCATCCCAAGACGCCGACATGACGACGACGACGGTCGCCCTCGCCTTGTCTGCCCACCCTACTGTCCCGATCTCCAGAGTCCCCGTCCCCGTCCCCCTGGCAGAGTACAGAAGCGATCACAAAACGCACGCGATTGTGCACGCTATGCAGTCGATCCTGCACGCCGCCATCATGATCTTTTGGATCGCATGCCCGCACCCGTGCCATACTAGTCGGGCGCGGAACCAAGGCGTGCAAATAATTCCGGGCTCGGAATATATGCTGATATTAAAGAAGGAACGATTGTCTTCCTGCTTAAGGGTCTGTCTACCTACGGCAGGCTATGCTAATATGTACTTCCCGGCTCTGAATATGGCTAACTTGCCCTGTTTTTTTTCTGAGTAATGCAGCAATGAACATTCGCAAGCAAGGTCTCCAGCGAACGGAGAAGGAAACAGGAAAAGGAAAAGGAAAAGGAAAAGGAAAAGAACTTGAACGTGCTTGATTGAAACCGATAACGAGCCTCGTTACATTTTCGGATACATCTTTTCGTTCTATTCAACTTCAACGTTACGTGTACTAAAATTTGGAGATTGGTTACTATCTTGTTCAGCCTGCTCTCCGTTCGTGCAAGTGATTACTGTATTGTTAGTTTGATTAATACTCTGTTTTTAGTTCAGTCTGTGCGGTTCCACACTTTACTGTACTTTTAGCAGTTCCGGTTGTCACTTCGCCCAACACCTTTCTGACGTTCCGTGATTGTTGTCGTTCCAATACAACTTGTATTTTCTTTTCAACCTGGTAACTATAAGTCGCAAGGTCTTCAGCGGCACCGCCGCTGCCTAATTGCCAAATTGATTTCAAAGTGCTGCGAGTAAGTCCTTCCTTGCAAGGATATACCTTGGGCTGTGCAAAATAGCCTCCTGGCGGTCAGGAAAACATGAGTCATTGCGGCGAAGTCTCACTTTCTTTTTCTACTATCCAGTGTGCTGCCCCCGCCGTCCCAACCTTCAGTGAAACCAGATGAAATCAAAAGGTATTTCATTGTTTTGTATGCGGGAAGAGCCTCAGTGAAATGACATTCACATCAGCCAAAAAGCGGTCCCCTCGAGCAAAATCTCACACCAAGCATGAGAAAGGGGGCCAGAGGGATTCGATTGGAGAGGCGACTGTTTCAGTCGAGCAGATACTTGTACGAGCGGAGTCAACATTCGCCAAGTTTGAGCAAGGGGACGGGACGGACCACATTAGTGAGGCAATCGTCCTTGGTCGCCAAGCACTGGATCGTTGCCCACCCGGTCACCACGAGCGATGGAGGTCACTAACTCAGCTTGGTGATCATCTCCGGGGTCGTTACAACCATCTAGGAGCTATCATAGAGGACATTGAAGAAGCTCTTGTCTACGGCAGAGAGGCGCTGGAGCTTTGTTCAGAAGGGCACCCCAATCGAGCAACATCATTTCGCAATGTCGCAATAAATCTCTGCACTCGTTACAAGCAGCTTGGAGACATGATGGACCTCAATGAGGCCATCGTCCTCGGGAGACAAGCCCTTGAACTTTGCCCGTCAGGGCACCCGCATCGATCAACGTCGTTGATCAACGTCGCATCCTATCTCTGCACTCGTTACAACCAGCTTGGAAACATGACGGACCTCAATGGGGCCATCATCCTTGCGAGGCAAGCCCTCGAACTTTGCCCGTCAGGGCACCCGCATCGATCAACGCCGTTGAGCAACGTCGCATCCTATCTGTGCACTCGTTACAACCACTTTGGAGACATGACGGACCTCAATGAGGCCATCATCCTCGGGAGACAAGCCCTCGACCTTTGCCCGTCTGGGCAGCCGCGTCGATCAATGTCGTGTGACAACGTCGCAAAGTATCTCTACACTCGTTACAACCAGCTTGGAGACATGACGGACCTCAATGAGGCCATCATCCTCGCGAGACAAGCCCTTGACCTTCGACTGTCAGGGCACCCGCATCGATCAGTGTCATTGGGCAATGTAGCAGTATATCTCTGCACTCGTTCCGACCAGCTTGGAGACACGACGGACCTCAATGAGGCCATCATCCTCGCAAGACAAGCCCTCGACCTTTACCCGGCGTCAGGGCACCCGCATCGATCAATGTCGTTAAACAACGTCGCAGGCTATCTCTCCACGTGTTACAACCAGCTTGGAGACACGACGGACCTCGATGAGGCCATCGTCCTCGCGAGACAAGCTCTCGACCTTCGCCCATCAGGGCACCCGGAACGATCAACGTCGTTGAACAACATCGCAAATTATCTCTGCACTCGTTACAACCAGCTTGGAGACACGACGGACCTCGATGAGGCCATCATCCTCGGGAGACAAGCCCTCGACCTTCGCCCACTTGACCATCCCGATCGATCATCGTCGTTATGTACATTTGCACACTGTCTCCGTGTTCGCTTCACCCAGCTGAACGAGTGGAAAGACAGAGAGGATCTATTCAGTCTCTACACCGAGTTGTCAAATATCCCACAAATACACTCACCAAACGATCTCGAGGCAGCCAAGCAATGGATCATGGAAGCTGAGGATTTCCACCATCCCACAGTTCTTCTCGCATACGAAACATCTCTTCGACTACTCGTTCAGCATCTCGCCATTTTACCATCCCTACCCAATCGTCTCCAGAGATTCAAAGACCTCGCTTCATCCCTAGCAATCGATGCTTTTTCCGCTTGTCTCCGCGATCATCGTGCAAAACAAGCGGTCGAGCTTCTCGAACAAGGTCGCGGTGTATTCTGGACCCAGATTGCTCGTCTCTGTTCCCCTCTTGAAGATGTCATCGCGTCGGGTCAGGAAGGACAGTCCCTTGCGGACGAGTTTACTCGACTGTCATCAGAGATACACGATACAATTCATTCACGAGGTCCAGATCAGCACAACAAGCTGTGCACTCTTAATGTTGATCTCCAATCTGCAATCACCCAAATTCGCAAATTACCCGGTCTCGCTCGATTCCTTCTCCCCTCTTCCTTCTCCGAACTCCAGCACGTTGCCAGTGGAGGACCTGTGATCATTGTGAATGCTAGCCAGTATACGTGCGATGCACTCGTTGTTTTTCTTGACAGAGATCCGGTTCGTATCCCATTGAAAATCACGAAATCCCGTGTTCAGGATCTATCGTCGGAACTTCGGTCTTTGACATTGCGTGCCAAAATAATGGACGTGAAGAACGATCTTGGTCGCTTCCTGCGTGACCTCTGGGATGAAGTTGTGTCCCCAATCGTAGAATTCCTGCAAACCACAGTTCCACCTCGCTCACGTATCTGGTGGTGCCCAACTGCCGAGTTCTCTCTTCTACCCTTGCATGCTGCCGGTCCATATCGGGGGGGCCAACGGAATCTCTCTCATTTGTACATCGCCTCTTACACTCCCACCCTCACCGCCCTTATTCGTGCTAGGCGGAATGCCCTGTTGACGAAGTCCTCGACAAATGAGAATCGCTTTCTCGCCGTAGGTCAAGCCACCGGCAATGGCCAGAGTGAACTGCTTTCCGTTGGCAGCGAACTAGGCATCGTCGCTGAGTGCATGCAAGGTCTAGCCACGCTCACGCGCCTTGAAGGTTCGGAATCGAGTGTATCTAGAGTCTCGGAGGAGCTGAGGAAGAATGAGTGGGTTCACTTTGCTTGTCACGGTGTCCCAAACGAGGAAAAACCCTTCGAATCTGCATTCGCTCTCCACGATGGTCCATTCACGATCGAACGCATTATGGGATGCCAGTTGGAGCACGCGGAGTTTGCCTATCTATCTGCGTGTCACACCACGGTTGGATACAAGGAGGGTCCAGACGAGGTAATCCATTTGGCATCGGCGATACAGTTTGCAGGGTTCCGGTCTGTGATTGGGACGATGTGGGCGGTGGACGACGAACATACGAACGAGATCACGTCCAAGTTTTACGAGAATATGTTGGATGTATGTGGTAGGCTGGATCACACTCGAGCGGCGTCGGCGCTGCAGAGGACGATGAATTCGATGGCTGGTATCATTCCGCTTGATCAGCGCGTTCTGTATGTACATATCGGTGCCTAGTACATGTCAAGTTTGTATCGTTGTATGGTTTCCTTGTATGTATTTGATGTCATTTGCTATTTGCTATTAGTATCGAAGATGAGAATGTCTGGTAATGTGGACGACTGGGTTTTTGAACAGTATGTCGACTCTGGGCTTCGCGAGTGGCGTGCAGAGTTGCATCCGTGTATGTGGGGGAAGCTGTTATCGTAAATGTCTCGCTCCCATCGGGTGCCCCTCTCTGAATGGGAGGGTCAGGTCGGGGAGACGGGATGTGAATGGTTTCGAACCTACGAGGGTACCAAGTACCCACCATTATCTTGTTGTTTATGTTCTGACGCAGCGTCATACGGGGAACTAGCTAAAGTGAACGAGGTCCTTCGCCAGTCATAAGGCATTTAGATCTAGAATCTACAGTACTGAACGCAAACCAAACCGTTGAGGATAGCAGGGCTCCGTTACTGCAATCTCGATCGAGATGGAACCTGAGACCTGAGCGTATCTTGCCACTAGAGTCGGATCGCTTCCATTTCATTGCGTTGTGCCGTCGTGGATAAGTTTTGCAAGTAATGCTACGGATTGCCACATGAGGAGTTGACTCGACCGTTGTTTAACCCAGATTTCTGTGTCATGCGGCATCGGTGGTCAAGGACTGAGTCACGGGCACACCATGCCTTGACACGAGTACCTTGAGTATACCTGACAGCCGTTCATGATCGTCGTGCTGGGAGTGTGGGTCAGAGTTCGCATAGGAAGGAGTGGGTTGATCGTAGCGATGTCGTCATCGCCTGCGTGCGTATATGCTCGCACTCTACCGCAAACACAGTGTCACTGCCGGACGTTGGAAAATACGAGGACGGGCGCAAGAGAGCAGACGATCAGCCGGGGTGGGAGGTGAGTACTTGAGTGGGGATTAGGCGTGTGTGACATTGATGCGAAGGGCTGCTATGTAACTTTATTGCTGGCACTCCGTAGTGTATTGTCCCAGGCACACAACAATTTCTTGCGGTCGTCCGTAGGTAGTTCATTCACGATGATATGACATGATTGAGATTGACCTATATTCTCAGAAGCTATATCAGGATGGGATCTGGCAGCGAGGAGAAGCGTGACTCGGACGGTGGCTCTAAGAGGAAAGACATTGGACGCTTGATAGGAAGTCTGTAGTCCAGAGCAATTTAAGTAGCAATTTCTCTCTGTCAATCGTACGGAAGCATATGGTTTATATCTAAATCCCACCTGAATTCTGCCAACACTCGTAAGCTTATGTATGACCCCGCATTGACGACGGATTTTTGATCCGCTTCGAGACCTCGCGTAACTGGAACCTCACATAGTTGTCTGGAGCTGCTAATCGCGCCACTTGCCAAGTCATCTTGGATAATGGTACTAGGTCTGTTTGAAATTCCGAGACAATGATTCGAAACGATAGTAGCAGGGACCGTGGACTTTGCGGCCGGATAATGCAGAGAGTAGGCAACCCAGGCCTGTTACGCGTCTCTATGCCATCTGACATCAGCGCTAGCCTTGGTCTGATAGAGAGTCAACAGGAAGTGAGACCCACTGCCAGCCCTTTAGTGTCGCTAACTCGCGAATCACAACACCCTGAGTGCGAAGAGGTGCGCCGTGGAACCACTGCGACAATGTTCTGAATCCGCCCGCGTGAAAAAGACTTCGTGCTGACTCCCAGGCCCGTATATAAGCCAAGGAAATTATAATTGAAGCCCATCCTTGCACTGCCTCGCATGAATCAGAGAGTCACAATGGACAGGGAAGATGCGATATGCGGAAATCCAGGAAGATCTTGAGTTCCGACGCGATTTAGAGTATCTCTGGGGAGGCAACGACGTAACCCATAACCAATTGCGAGAATGTGTGATTTGAAAACTTGTGGAGGTGATGGGAAGTTGTGAGAGAAGAATTGGTGTGGTATGCAGGAGGACAGGGTGCGTTGGCCGGCTTAGCCATGATGGGAGAGTTGGAGCGTGGCCATCTGATTTTATAACACGACACCTCATCAACGTACGCTCACAAACTTCCGCCGGGTCTGAATCTGCTTACATAATAAGGCGCGGGTGAAGGGAGTCGTGACTGGTCACGGGTCACGGGTCACCAATATCCCCGAACGACGTCGCCGTCGTCGTCGAAGGAAAAATCCTCATCGTCACTCTCACCGAAGCAATATTATAAGCTCTGTAAGTACACGCGTCCAGCTATCTCTAGTTCCTCTAACCACAGTTCTCGCAAGATATGGCCATCTCTGACGCCCTCCGACACCTTTCAAACTACCTCAACAACGCACGCACTCGCAGATCTCAGACTAGTCCAGTACGCCGGAAACATAGCCCCCCGCCTCTACCTCATGATCACCGTCGGATCCGTGTACATGTCTATCCATGACGCGCCCGCTAAGGAAATCATGATGGAAACGAGCAGAGGCGTCATACGTGGGCTCTTTCTACGACACTATCTCAGCGGTCAGATCAGGGATTACCTGCCCGTGGGGACCGATTCCGGGGTAAGCCCTTGCCGCGTCGCGTTATCTGTTTGCTCACCCAGCCTAGTTCTCAAGGGTCCTTCCAAGACTCGATCGCGTTCGTGCTCACGAACTTCGTCGAAATGAACAAGCTCTAGGTTTGTCTCCAGCACCAAGGTCACTCGCGCGACCGCGAGAAATGCGAGATGAAACGTCGCGAACTCCGCATCCTCGTCGTCACTAACCTCGTCCGTCTCTCCCAGCTCGACGGCGTCGATCTGGAAATGTACCAGAAGAGCATACACCCAGCTATACTGGAGCAAGTCGTCAAGTGCAAGGACGTCATCGCACAGGAGTATCTGATGGCAGACGTCATCCAGGTGAGTATTGACGTATATACTATCTCGAAATTGATTAACGACACCTGTAGGTATTCACGGACGAGTTCCACCTCCATTCGCTCGGACCGTTTTATCCGCCACTGCTCAATTACACCCAAAAGTTAACATCAAATTGATCATCATCGCGCTCATCGACAGACTGGCGGCCTGCGGCCCTACGCCGCCCGCGAGACACAGACCGAAGCCCAGAGGAGACCAGGAAACGGGAAGAAGGTGCCGCCAAGCGACTAGCAGAAAAGGTCAGGCTTGCAAGAGAGAGGGCTAATCATGCTTACAATCAGCTGGACGTCGCCAAGGTCGAGATGCTTTGGATAGCGCGGTGGAAGGGTCGGAGAAGAACATTGGTGTAAACGGGGTCTCCTCAGAAGAGGGCAAGGGCAAGGAAAATGATAAGGATAATGTGCTTGTAAGAAAGTTCCGTGGAATACCAGAAGACGTCCAGTTTTTTTAGGTCTTTTGGAAACAAGTCGTCGAACTTATCAAGGTGCACGCAACCAGATTTACACGAGGGCTGCGTTACATGGGGCCAAGTTGTTGAAGAAGCCGCATCCGGCGACGGCGGTGCATGCTGCAAGTCATTTGTGGTAGCAAGAGGCGGCAGTGGATGTGGAAGGGGGGGGGGGAAGGGGAGGGGAAGAAAAGGGAGGATGTGAAGAATTCCAAGGCGG
>JBBPOJ010001865.1:0-11032 GCA_038091395.1 Leccinum rimulosum
GCCATAAAGCTTGAGCACACTTTTGGATGAGATGTGTGTAACATAGCTTGTGGTCCAGTCACATAGGTAGGTCATGTCAAAAGTGACACGCTCCTCTTCTGTCAACTTGTGGGCTTTCAGATCGGCTAGCAAGGTTTTGGCCACATTTTCACGAAGGCTTTGCGAGTCTTTTTTCTCTGATTTTGCTGTATGATTGATGAAAGCCAGAGAAACAGCCTGTATAGGAGAAGCAAGGAAATCCAACACCTTGATCATGTATTTTGCAGCGGATTCCATCAGCTGTGTCAATGATGATGGTCAGGTTCTCTGTGAATTGATTGATAAATTTTTGATGACTCACACCACACATGACAGGATTCCATGAATTAAAGTAGCACAAGCTTAATCCTCCACTCTTCTTGTAGGCTCTGAGTTGAGGCCATTAATAGTTGTGTTGCGATACTGAGAGTGGTGCTGTTTTTGAACAGATAACCCTGGTGAGCATTTAATTCAGATAAGCAGTGTGTGTCTCTTTCAAATCAAATCTGTCCAGTGTGGCCAGAGTTTGAGATAGCTTGTCATCCTCTGTGTCATCATGAGTGGCTGGCATTTGGTTTTCACTGATATGCTGCTGGATGAGAATGCCATCCTGTGATTCCGAAACTTGATCTGCCAAAGCGAAAACAATGAAATGCATAAGACGTCGACGTGTTATGCAACTTACCCATGTTTATGAATTTTGCCAGCCATACACCACCTTTCTTTAAGATCTTGTTTGCCATGGTGATGACTGCTTGGAAAGTGACTTTGCTGTTTTCGTTCTCTGCTTTCGCAAGCTTCTCCTCTGCCACCAATCTCTGTTGACACACTTGTAAAACTTCCTTGGGGCTGTAGCGTTGAATGTAAGCTCAACGATGATTTCCATTCAATAAGATCATCTGGCGTGGTTCTTCGTCTGGGGAGGTGGGGGTCTACTCAATAGGGTCTGTGTAGAGGCCAGAATGGCAATGGTCCAGAGAGGTTGGCACGATCCATTTTTCTTTGACACCTATAACAATGGTGTTCTCCATGACCTTGTTTTGCAGACCAAGTTCTTGAACATTGTCATGCATCGACTCAAGGAATTTCTCTTCAATCGGACGAGGATTAATGGTGCAAGCAATCAAAGTAGACCCTCTGCCCAGGTCATTGTTTGATAAGAGGCTGATGATTCCATAACCCATTGTCATCTCTTCAATCTGCTTATGGAGATTTTCAAACATGTCCTGAACTTCAGTCTTGTGGACAGGCTTCAAGGTCGTTTTCTGATTAACCCTAAGTGTTCTTGAATGTATAAGCATGCTGACAACATGTATTATGTATACCCTTCATCAATGTCAGATACATCATACACACAATTTCTGGAGCTTGTTGATCTCTGGGTTAGGAGCCCCAATAACTTCTTGAGATGTGGTTGCAATCCATTCCTTCAGCTTCTTATTTCTAATGGTCTTTGATGGGATGACATTGTCATTGATTATATATCTGTAAATTTACAGTCAGATATTTGCCATCAGCTACTTCTTGAAGTATGCGGAATTTGGATCAACCTCGTGGTGTGCTCGTGTTTGTCATCTGTCTTGTTTAGCAGGTTAGACAGGCAGCAGTGGCCGCCCTCAATCACTGACAATCTCAATTGTGTTCACAATGGCCTGTGGTGCTCAATGTTCAATGTTCAACACCTGGAAGCGAATAGCCAGGGGGGCAGAAGTCATGCAGTTTAAATCAAGAATTTGTTAAAGGTCACCAAGGGGGCCGGTAGGATACCCTCCTTCCATTGACAGTCTGTCTGCAGCCCCAAAACAGCCCCCCTGAAAATGCGGTCTCTGCTCTGCTTAGGCGCTTCTCTTCTCTTCCATGTGCCATTGATCTTCTATTTTTTACTGCTGTTCTGCCTCGTCTCATCAACTGATATGTATGTATGTTTGATGTGCTGGCCATCGAACTTGACTAAATATGTATGTAAGTGTAGCTTGGTCCCCTGCCTCTCTACTTCATTGCGAGGTGCTTCTTTTTAGGTTCCATCAACTCCTGGCGAAGTGCCAGGGGACAATATCTCTCCAACGAGGCATGCCACCCAGCCACATGCTTAGCACCTGTATTCAACTGACTTCCATCGTACTGGCACCATGAAGTAAGTCTTTCCACCAACTTCCAAGCTGCATTCATACATTGACTTATCATTTTGATCTACAAATAATTGTAATGTCTCCCTGCCCCATCCATGAATGCACAATCCGACATCTCGCTGAATTGATTTGCACACTCCTATCGTCCTGTGGCAATATCAAGGTCAAGTTCAATATTCTATTCAACACTACAATCCAGAACGGTCATTCCTGATCTAGTTCTAAACCTCTACCCACTTTACCACTCCCCCCCATCTGTAATCCAGATTTGGGTTGGTGAGTGTACCTTCAGCCAACATCCATCCAAGTCCCGGTGCCACCTACAAAAGTCCATCAAAGTAGAGTCTGGGACACACATGGAAATGATGGTCTGCATCCAAAAATCAACATATTCGCACCCCCCAGAATCACCCTGTTTTTTTCATCCTGTGAACTCGACCATATAGCCTTTGTTATGCCCAAAGAGGTATTTTTGCTAAACCTGCACATTGTTACGATCGTCCCCAGCGTTCTCTATGTACCTCTTTTCCCTTTCTCTTTGCTATGCTTATCGCCTTTACATTGTATTTACGCTGTATCATAGACCTCGGGCGATTTCGCATCTCGTTCCACATCGCTGACGGTCCTAGTTCTCCCTATCTCCAATCCCTGTTTCTTCCGCCTTCATTCCGAGTCTTCCCTATCCTTCTGACTCATGATGACACCATCGCTTCGTCATCTGTATTACTGATCCTCCGCAGCTTCTTAATCATCCATACTGCGGATGACGCATCCCTTCCTTGCGATTCCTTCGCATTCCATCTCATTAGTATATATAGAGTACCATCTCGTTTTGTAACCCTCAGCTAGAGCTACTTGGAATATCACCTAAGTTCTCTGTGCCCCTTCGAGTCCCTCGTCTCTTAGTCCCTTCGAGCTTCTGCCCTCTTCGGGTGTGTCACTAAGTCTTCGAGTGAAGCGACTCTTCGTGAGATCCTCCTCGTCGAACTCTCAGTCTCTTAGTCTTCGAGTCTCGCCAGGCGTTACGTCTGCTCGACTATCCTTCGTCCTAGCCTTCGCCTCCAAGTCTACATCCGACCCTATCCGGGCCAGCTGTAACACACATTCTTATCAATCAGATTGGTCATTGCAAGATGGCTTTATAATTGTGTTAGTTAAATAATCAATATGGAATCAACAGTATTTGGCTATATTACATTAAAATTCTTTCAGGAGGATGAAAAGGAGCCACCAGTGCAGGAAATTACTCATTTGTCACACTTTACCTTCAAGACTAGGCTCTGCAATGAATTGAGGATGGACTGAGATATCCTATTTTTCATCAGAGGAACTGGGATCAGTGTGATCTCTTGGTAAGCATTATACATCATATATATTCCAGCCATTTGCTAAGCACTGGCTATTTATTTTATAATGGTGACCAATGTCCTCCCCTCTTCCCACCTGTACTAGTATATCATTAAATGTATATAAAGCTTCTACAAAAGGTCCGGAAAGATTTGGTGGTCGGGAAAAAGTGTTACAAAGATTTAAAAAAATGGTGAGAGGATAGATTTGGTTATGTGTTCAAATAAATTCTGGAGGCTTTCCAGAACATTCCCAATTGATTCCCCAACCTTGGAAACCCCCATTTACACTGTTGATTACTCCTTAAAGTCATTTGTTGAATTGATATACTAGTAAAGGTGGTGGGAGGGAAGGAAGACATTGGTCACCACTACAAAATAAATAGCCAGTGCTTAGGAGACAGTTGAAAGGTAGATGTCTAATGGTATGGGACTTACGAATTGAGAGTCAGGAATTAGGTTCGGTTACACTAAGAAAGAATCAACTGAGTCCAACCAACAAGGCTAACTTCAATGGCACATTTGACCTTTGGTGCTAGAAGTGCTCACACAAATTGGCTGGGATTCAGTCTGATCCAACAACACTGGAATTGAGTGCCTCAATCACACATGTGTGGAACCGTGGTTCATTTTCAATTTCTCGGTGGGTAGTAGTAACTGACACTCAACCGAAATTTTAAGACACTCCATGGAGCAATGAAATGAGTGGACAGACTGTACCAGTAAGCAAATTAATTTCAAACAACTTCTGGTGGCTCAATGTTTTATTTCACTAGCTCATTTCACTGCAAGGAATTTTCCTTTTTTGCAAATCCGACATTTCTCAATTTCCAGGTTCAATTTTGGTATGACAATTTGAGCTCACCTAACAGTTAGCCAGCTGGCAGGTCGAGGTTGAGTTATGAACCATTGCCCAAAACACCATTGGACATGCTTGCCATGTCAGCTGGCTCAATATTTTATTTCACTAGCTTATTCATTCAGCTGACATGGCCTGGCATTTGAGACCTCAAATGATATATGGGATCTTGTCTGGCTACCTCATGGAATGCTTCCCTCCATGGAGTGGCTTTTGGCCAAAGCTACACCTGCCTTGAACCACGACAAAATCCTGCTTATTGTTGAGGTGAAGAAGAGACGCTGGGGCAGAAGGCAGGCCCTTTTCCAGCTCCACTGCTACATGGAGATGGTGGATAAAAAGCATAGCATCAAACTCCTGAAGGGCATGCTGATTCAAGGCCGGGTTTCTACCAAGGTGGAGTACATTGATCTGAGTGGCTCCAGCTTAGATGTTTTGGAGAAGATGAGGACTGGTGGAAGAGAGTTTGAAAGCTTCCTAGCTAGGTTAGCAGCTGAACACCGTTTCCCAATATCTCTTTTCTCTTTCTCTCTGTTTTACTTATCGCCTTTACTTTGTATTCATGATGTATCATAGATCTCGGGTGACTCCATGTCTCGTTCCATGTCGCTGACGATCCTACCTTTCCCTATCTCCAATCCCTATTTCCTCCTATCTCTGTTCCACATTCTCCCTTTGTGTCTGACTCATGATGATGCCAATGCTTCATCAGCATTTGTCATCCTCTCACTCATGCTTCATCAGCATCAGTCATACCTTACTCATGTATGATTACTCCTCCGCAGCTTCTTACTCATCCTTACTGCGGATGACTCTTCCCTTCTTCGAGATTCCTTATCGTTTCATCTCGTTAGTACTTAAGGACCATTGTCTCGTTTGTAAAACCCTAAGCTAGAGCTACTTGGAATACACCCAGTTCTCAGCCAACCCTCGAGTTCCTTTGCCTCTCAGTCTCTTCGAGTCTCTGCCCTCTCGGGTGTGTCCCTTAGTCTTAGCCTTCAAGTGATGCGACTCTTCGTGAGTTCCTCCTCGAAAGAATACTTAGTACTCGAGTCTCGCCAGGCGTTAAATCTGCTCGGCTCATCCCTAGTCCTCACCTTCGCATCCAAGTCTACATCTGACCCTATCCGGGCCAGCTGTAACAAAAGCTCTAGCTTTCCCTTGCGGTCACCATCATTGTGAACTGCCTCTACCATCACGTCTCGCAACCCTTACCAAAGACCGGAGCGGAATGTTCCCTCCGTCTTTGTCCACCTCTTCTTGGAGAGGAGAAACCCCAATCCCAGACTCCCCAGACGTCCCCCCTCAACACCACTCCAGTGACGAGGACAAGACAGACTTAGACCTTCCCCTTCTATCAAACGAAGAACAGGAAGAAACTCTTCACCTCGACACTGAACTCGCTCATCAGCTCCCGTCTAGCCTAGTCCTCCCTCCAGTCCCTACTCCCCCCTTTCCCTTCTCCCCATACCCCTAGCGGAAACATCTTTGCTTCACAGAACCCTATCCCACCACCCAGACCTCGAGCATCCACCACCATGTCTAAACCCGTGGAACTTCACATAAGCCCACCAGATGCCTATGACAGAAACTAGTGGACTGCCTTACCTTGGTTACGATCAGTAGCAAGGTATCTGATCATCAATGATGAGATCTATAATACAGATGATAGAAAGGTCACCTATGCCTTATCCTTCATGAAATCCGGAAATGCCGCCACCAAGTAATGATTGCAATCATTTTAACCAATATTTAATGTATTCTACCACTCATTTGTGTTAGGGTGAGGCAGGCCAGAACTCAAATATAATGAAAATCTTGCCCCTTGTGTTTGATACCTAAGAGCAAGTTTCATTGTCTGGGTCAGCATTCAGATTTCACTGGCTGAATAACCAAAGCCCATGAATATTTGGATGCTCAAATAGTGGTAGAACATGATGCAATCTATAGATTTGGTGCTCCAATAAAGGCACTGCTCCCAAATGTCATCTGAACATGGTCTCTAGTCCCAACACTGGCAAGTACCTAACATCATGACTCTATTTTTAATGTGCTGAATTACAGACGTCTATAGAATTCTGGTTGACCTCATGCACAAGTTTAAACTGGGAGTTTTCAAGTCCGTTTTCAAACACATCCTATGGTTGTTAATACTTGTTATACACCATTGATCAGGATGCAGTTGAGGTTGGCAATCAGCAGTATGTTCTTAGCGTATGAAATCATCTTTTTCTGATAAATCAGCACCATTTGGATTGGGTTCTATTATGCAGTTCCCTCACAATGTATCAGAGATGCGGCAGCACGCTGCCTGGCATTTCAATAATGTTCTACAGGTTAGTTGGGACAACTACCAAGCCATTCTTACTACTAACCTTCTCTAGTGCACTATCCCCAGGTATTCAAAGGCCTATTGCCAAGTGGACATAATGCCACCATTCAAATCTTGCTTTTTTGCCTCACTCAATGGCATGCACTTGCCAAGCTTTGACTTCAAACTGAGCATTCAATCCAACTACTAAGTACTCAACAGGTGACTCAAATCCTTGGTCAACAACTACACAATTTCAATGTTTACACCTGCTCCTCCTTCAAGTTAACAGAACTACCCTCACAAGCCGCTGCATGGCATAGACAAACAGAGGGCCAGATCAGAGCACTGGTGTGTGAGCAACTCAGCAATATAGATCCAGCAATGGAGCCCTATTACTAAAGTTGTTCAACCTCTCAACTCATATGGGGGCATCTCACGTAATTTTCCCACCATTTTACAATTTTACTTGGAATTTATATCTTCTAATCTATGGTTTGGGTCGAGATGTAGAATAGCTCCACTGCTATGCCACCGATCTACGTGATCTATACCTCGATAGGTAGCTATATGTACCCCCTAAATAAAGTTCGCTAGCGACGGGGCACCAATGTCATGTACTCGCATGTGATTGACCGATCAATAAATTCGAGATTTGATGAATCAGTCAAAAATGCTTAGATCTCCGCCGGATGTTAGCCGATTTACGTTATTAGTTTCTCGGACAACCGGTCACAACCAGTCTAGCAACCGGTGTGCAACCATTCAGGACCGGTTGCCATCGGTTCCGGTCTGGTCTGGCATGATTTGGGAGTGCAATTTAACCGGTTCGGTTTGGTTGCCTTCTGAAAATGTCAAAAAACCAGACCGGACCGGACTTTAAAACACTAAATAGATCTATGATGAATCACTTACTCCCTGGGCACACAAAGCACTCCAAGTCCCTCCTCAAAGTTGAATCTGCCATCAACCACACGACAATACATAGATATTGATCGACTTGATATCAATCCATTTAACATTACCGACGACGACGGACAGGACCACATCTGAGTCACCCTCAGGCACAACAAAGGCTACATGGTCAAGTTCACAGGATGAAACAACAGCATGATTCTGGGAGGGTGCAAATATGTCAATTCTTGGATGCAGACCATAAATGCCATGTCTATCCCAGACTCTACTTTGATGGACTTGTGTAGTTGGCACCGTGACTTGGACAGACAGACGTTGGCTGAAGGTACACTTGCCGACCCAAATCCGGATTGCACATGGAGGGGAGCAGTAAAGCGGGTAGAGGTTTAAGAGTAGATAAGGAATGACCCTGCTTTCCTTGTTCTGGATCGTAGTGTTGAATAGAATATCAAACTTGACCTTGATATCACCACAGGACGATAGGAGTGTGCAAATCGATTTGGTGAGATGTTGGATTGTCCATTCATGGATGGGATAGGGAGACATTACAATTATCTGTAGATCAAAATGATATCTCAAATATGAATGCAGCTTAAGGGGTGGTGTGCCTCATTTAAGAGATATTGTCCCCTGGTGCTTTGTCAGGAGTTGATGGAACCTAAAAAGAGAACCTCGCAATGAAGTAGAGAGGCAGGGGACCCAAGCTGCACTTATATATGTATTTGGTCAAGTTCGAAGGCCACCACATCAAACATACATACATGTCAATTGATGAGATGATGAATGGCAGTAAAAATAGAAGATTGATGGCACGTAGAAGAGAAGAGAAGCGCCTAAGCGGAGTGGAGACTGTGTTTTTGGGCATTTTGGGGCTGAAGATAGACCACCAATGGAAGGAGGGTATCCTACTGGCCCCCTTGGCTACCTTTGATGAATTCATTGTTCAAACTGAATGACTTCCGCCCCCCTGGCCATTTGCTTCCAGGTGTCAAACATTGAACATTGAGTACCACATGCCATTGTGCACGTGATTGAGATTGTCTGACAAGCAACTGTTTCAGTTTATCCATTGATCATCACTGTCAATGGTAAATGAATATATTATCTCACCATCAATGGTGATGTTGATGCCATACAATCATTGCATGTCATTTGGCTATAAATCTATCAGGGTTGTTGATACTTCAGCATTACCATTGACAACACTGATTCTGACAATCTGTCTAATTGCTTTGGCATGGAAACTATCAGCATGCTGGTCAACTTGCTGCTACCGAGTCTAAGGTCAGTTGGAACATAGTTTGTTCTTGTGTTTGTTACACAGCTAAGTTCATCCAAGCAGTTGTGTTCTGTCATTAGTATGTTTTTCCATTGCTAGTGTGCAAATTTACACCCTTCTGACTAGATAGTTTGCCCACTCACTGGTAATCCTTGCCCCAAACAGTCCAGCCCAGGGGTTGTCAGATCATCTCCTATCCTATAGATTTAGTCCAGGTTTTGCCTCCTTTTTGTCATCATAGTGAGCAACCAGATTGTTGATCTTGTCTTTTTCCAGTTTGAGAGTATTGAAGCATATTAAAAGTTTATATTCTATGACTTGGCAGAAATATATCATTGAAAGCTTGTTTATGATAGATAATCACTACTACTACTACTACTCTATTAATGAGCTGATAATGGGAGAATCATGTGTAGCACGCAATGAAGCAATTTCATATCCTCTTTTCCAGGCTGCTAAATGATGCCAGTCCATTCCTTAGATGTATATAAAGCTTCTACCAAAGGTATGGTAAGATTCAGTGGTTAGGAAAAATTGTGAAAAAAAGGTGGTGAGAGGGTAGACTTTGTTATACATTTTCAAATAAATTCTGGAGGATTTCCGAATCATGCCAAATTGATTCCCCATGTGTTGAATTGATATACTAATAAAGAGGGAGGTCATTGGTCATTATTATCAAATAAATAGCCAGTGCTTATCAAACAATTGGAATATGTCTGATTGTCTAATTGTATGGGACTGTTGATTGGAGATATGCTAGATGTCACACTGAATTGATATAGAGGAGGGGGACCAAAGGGCCACTACAAAATGTGCTTAGCAAACAGTTGTAATATGTGTTATGGATGTCTACTATTAGAGTAGCAGGTCCTAATGGTAAACTGAGCATGATATTCATTGAGAAAAATTTGAATTCAGCCAAATCAAGATCTAGAGAAGGTCAGTGAATCAAAGACAACCAGTGACAACATCGAGATGTAAAGAAGACTGCAGTTGGCCTTTTTTTACATCTTCAGGCCATCAAATTTGATGCCACTCAGGAACATTGTTCATGTTTGAGGGATGTCTTGCCTTGCCCTCTGGGGCCTGGACTAACTGGACACAAAATGGGGATTGGTGCCCAATCTTCAGCCTATCACTCATGGAACCATTATCTCCATAATGCACAAGGCCTGGCAAATCCAAGATGAATACCATCTCAGTGAGACAAAGAGATCAATTGTAAAGTTGATTAATGTCTGTAAGACACACATCAAATTGTGAACCAAGAATCCGCGTGGCCGAAAAGCAAAGAAGATATAAAACCTTAGTGCATTTAGAGTCTGAGACATGCTGCATCAAATGAGACTTACTTACCACGCACGTCGCCCCCATCACCTCTGGGTGGGGAAGTGCAGGTACAGCCAGTTTCCCAAAAGCATCCAAAGGAAGCTTCAACTGACCACAAAAATGGCACCTTCCGAAGGATCCAGACCGCATTCATGATATGCATTCAAAACTCTAGGTCCTGCTGAAACCCTCCTCAACAACCCCCCCTTCTTCATGAACCCCCCCTCACCATGTCCGCTTTCAGCGGTATGCTAATTAGGACTGTCAGCATGCCTGCTTTAAGGCAATCCTTAATGTCACGTTGATTGACTATTCACCATGCAGCAGTTGCACCTGAAAATAGAGATGGAAAACTTCACCCTGTCATCAATACCACCTCGAGACAACTGCTTATTACAATCGCTGACATGATGGAGGCACATGGCAATGAAGATCACACCAATGTTTGGGATGCTGCCCAGACAGTGACATTTCCCATTGATTGGAGCCTTTTCCTGGAGGACATACAAGGTTCTGTCTACCAGTGACTCCTGCAGGGCCTGAAGGACATCAGTTGTATACAACAAATCCATGGCAACTTGCCCAACTGAGGCATGTCTTCAGACCTGAGTAATGATAACATCCACTACTGATGAAGAAATAATTTCAGAAACTGTTCTACATGATTAGCTTCCTAGAAAAACTGATATTAGTTATTTCATCAGCCATTGCAAACAATCGCAGAGGGAATTAATCTTACCTGAGAGACTTTTGCTGAAATACTCTGCCCTTGCCTATCCTTTCCTGCAAACAAGTCCCCTTGGCTCTCATTGCTGTGAGTAGTAAAAATGATTAGAATTCGGCCTA
>JBBPOJ010001866.1:0-11030 GCA_038091395.1 Leccinum rimulosum
GCGCTATATTGGGCTACGAGCGGGACAATGATCTATATCGCTATTTATGGTAGGTCTTTCCCTCGCTTGTAATTTGTAGTGACCGTGCGACTACTGACTAATTGGTTGCACGCTGGCTGCTCTGTTGTAGAAAGGCGTTTCCTGATGTATTGCTTCCAAGAGTTCTATGTAGTCCTTGCGTGTGAAGTTCTCGATTCGCTGATAAGCCGGAGTTAGTAATGAAAGAGAGCTATGTGAGGCGTCAACCGACATTTTCCACATCCAGTGGTTGGTCCGCAAGAAACGAGAGAAGGCGACCTGAAAGATGTGTTGTTAGATAAGACTCGTGTTGCTCAAAATAGCTGCCCCAACTGATTTTGACATTACGTTTCGCTTCGTAGGGAACATCCGGCGTTTTCCCATCACCAAGGGCTCGGGGTTCTTGTTGACCAATCTTTGCGGGCATAAGCGGGACATCATCGCGCTTGCTATATTTTGCTTTCAAGGTACGGAGAGACCTCTTGGTCTCTGAAATGGCCACCAACATCAGTAGAAAGCAAAGTTATGAGATATTTATCTATACCTATCTGTGTGCTAGTTCGAGTGGGCATAATATTGCCTCGAAAATGTCACAGTGGTCCTCTGGAAAGAGTGAGCACAAATCTGGTGAATATCATTGTGCATGCACATTTCATGTTTACCTTGGATGTTTGTGGCATGGGTGAGGGGAGGCAAGCATGAAACACACAGCATGTCCTTTATATGTGATGAGAAAGACAGCTGATTTGTAATCATTGATGGCGGAGCTCAATCAGAACAGTAAAGATATGGATATGTGCTGAAGATGATCGTAGTACTTGTTGTTCGGTGGGAAGCGAGATCCGTCAAAGAAACGCAGCTAGAAGGGTTGAAGGTAAAGTGTGAGATCCCTAGCACTGCCTCCTGAACCCACTAACCGAAAGTAAAATCGGTGTCAAGATAATAAGATCTAAACGTAAATGGAAAATGAGGAGGGAGTAGCTCATTAAATCCGAAAGAATCCAACATAATCTAGACGGTATTGTAAGTTCTATATGTAGCAGACAAACGACAAAATTAAACTGACCACTCGGAGCATGAACCATACTGGATTTAAGCGAGCAGGTTTTGCAGACCGTAGACGGGCGATGCAATGCGATCTAACTTACAGTTCGGGTGCTTGAGCAGTGAGCACTGGTGATGTGGAAAGCGAGCAGGCAATGCACAGATAGAAAGGGTTGTGGCACTGTGGCAGGTGCGACCAATTGAGGGTGTCGACACTGTCGAGGGCGTATGGAAAGCGTGAATAGTATGCGTGTGAGACTGTGAGTTGGTGGGACGTTGTGTTTTGAGCTCGCTAGTAAGGCATGTGGTCCATGGAAAGTGTGAATAGCACGACACGGTCGTGCTTTCAACGAGTCAGGACAGGCTCTGAACGAGCGTCGAGCGGAAAGACAGATGTGACGAAGTTGGTGATGTCGCCTTCAAGTTGATGCTTACCGAAATTTTCTAGGCCGCTAGCTCCATAATTGATGGTGGGAGTACTGCCGTTCCATAGTTCAACGATAGTCGTCAGCGAAGGTCTACCAGCATCATCAATTTGTCGGATAGTGGCGCTGTGAGACGGTCAGTTATCAACGTGACGATGTCGGATTCAGTCGGAATCAAGTACCGTGGTTCCAGTTTGAGGCGCTGTGAAGATTCACGAGTCAAGAGTCAAGACGGTCAGTTTCCGACTCAGTTGTCGGAATCAAGGGAAAAAAATACCATGGTTCCAGTTTGAGATTGGTTCTCGAACTGGAACCGCGGTCTCGCTCAGTTTCCCTAACCGGAATTTTCCGTTAGTCTAGTTCAGTTAGTGGCAGTGCAAACCATTACCGGTTTTGGTTTCGAACCGCTGGGAAAACTGCGACCGCGGCAACACTAGTTGGGATTAGCCTTCCCGGCTGCGTCAGTATTTCGTGTCCGGAGCCCTCTGTTTATGACGCTCGACAATGAAGAAAAGCTGACTCTACCAGTGTTTTCACTCAGGCTCACCTCTCCCGGAGGCGAGCTGTACATCGGTGGAACGAACCAGGCGCATTACATTCATCCCACTCTCGTCTTTACCCCTGTAACAAGTCCGGTGAGCGCAAACGCCAGGTTGTATGGATGCATACTTAAATTGCCCTTTCAGATTCTCTGGCGGATCAAGATCGATGACATTCGAGTGAACGGAGAAATAATTCTGACAGGTGTAATCGCCGTCATCGACACTGGTGCCCACTTCATCATTGGTGATCCGCAGCGAGTTTTGACCCTGCACCGGGCGGGTGGCGGGAGGTCATATCGGCGCGTGGGTGGTTATTACACCTGTGAGTTTGGATCGATTTTGGTACTTTTTATTAACTCCCTGTAGTCCCATACAGGTCTTTTCCCTCTATGACTTTTACCATCGGTGGAAGGCCGTTTATAATGCCTGCCAGGGTTCTCAACCGGGGACGGGTTACGGCTCGCTCACCCCAATGCTTTAGCGGAATTGCGTCTGTGGAAAACGCTGGTGAGATTCCTCTGATCTGAATGTCCTCCTCCCATGCTCACCGGCGAACACGACTAGAATTTTGGTCGATCGGGACCATCTTCCTCGAGCAGTTCTATACCGTGTTTGATTTCACCGAAGAGTCACCACGAGTTGGATTCGCAGAGCTTACGCCGATTTGAAGGTAATACGCTATACCAAAGAGGTCCGGGGCGGGCATAGCGTGTGCGAGGGAGAGGGAAAAGGGAGAGATGCTGGCACGCTGTGCTGCATCTTGTGGTCGCACCGTCGCTGTCGTCGCCTTCGTTGCATCGCCTTCGTTACGTCGTTGCGTCAGTGCTGTCGTGTTACCAACTGCGAGTTTCGGCCCGAAATGCAAGATGCAAGAAAAGGATCGCTGATTAGTAAAGCGTCGGGATGGCGGGCAAGGCGGGAGGCTGACGTACTTGGTTGAATAGAGTTCAATTTCCGCTTAAGCATTTTACCAGTCTGTCGCTTCATCGAATCCTGTTGACGGATGACGAAGAGCGACCGGTCATCGATCATCTGCAAAATCCGTGAAATGAAATAGACGATTTTTGAACTGTCATGTACTTACGTAGCTTACATACCCGTGGGTAGCAGGGTTCTGATTGGCTACTGGATAAATCGAGTAAGATATTATTGATTGTTAGGTGCGATAACAAATCTCGATAAGATATTTTTATCTATATAGTAATGATTACAGATTAGAACTGCCCCGTGGAGCTTTGGTG
The DNA here is from genome assembly GCA_038091395.1 of Leccinum rimulosum. Classification (NCBI taxonomy): domain Eukaryota; kingdom Fungi; phylum Basidiomycota; class Agaricomycetes; order Boletales; family Boletaceae; genus Leccinum; species Leccinum rimulosum. The sequence goes on from JBBPOJ010001866.1 coordinate 3,271, forward strand.
ACACGCTCGCCCCCGGGTCATTTTGATTTGATGGATCTATGATATCGCCAGAAGTCTATGATTGTGATTTGTGTACTAGACTACGTTAAAAATCATTGTCGTCTCTTTCCTCCATTTGCTCTGACAACGAGGACAATCCACCTAATCTCGTGTTACCCTTAGATACTATCTTTTCACACATACGTACGAAGTTCTCCCGCGTAGGACTGTTTGCCAACACATTTGTCTTGATGAAGGTGAATATTTGCTGATATGCTTGGCCAAAATGTTCTGTCGCCACGGGAGTAGAAGAAAGTATACCCGTTTGATAGCGCTCGAGCGCAATGATGTAAGATGCCGCTGCTAGCGCGACGATTGGCGACATCTTGGTCGGATCAAGGAGGTTTCCACAATGAAGGTCTTTGAAGACCACATTCAGGATGCAGTTTCTGATGCAGGCGTGCTCGAAGTAACGAATCTCATCCTGAAGACTCGAAGGTCAATTACTATACTGTACTATATGTCCCGAATTCACTTACTGAGTCACGGTGTTTGATGTGGAAAAAATCAAAATCCTTTTGCCCAAGCAGGCCCTGGACCACGGCACGCGTGCGCTCAACACCGTCACCATCATCACCTTCATCATCCAAGTCCTCGCCATCAGGATCAAACTTGAACAACAGGTCCACTGTGCGCTCGGCATGTTCACGACACGCATTCCGAACGTGCTTCATCAATGCCACGCATGGGTTCCGAAGCTTTATATCTGGGTTGAATATACCAGAACCTCCTCCGATGCGGCTACAACCCAGCCCCGCAACTTCTCATTTCTAACGACTTTCGATGGAATCGCGTCTTCGCCGATCATATATTCGTAAATGCGTAGCCGAATCTTTGCCATGATCTCCTTCTTGGTATGAGCATCGAGTTCTGGTGGCTTGAGTCCGAGTCCGGCAACTTGTCCCTGTGTCGCTGGTTCTCCAAGTCGTTGTGTGGCAGACACAACGTCACTGCGGCTTGCCGGCGGTGCCCCAGTGCTGCCAGGAGTTGGCATCAAATTCTTTGTGTTTCTCTTTCTTTTTTTGGGTCGCGTCGTCACCGCAGCGATAACGCCTGAGCGCTGGCCTGGGGGAGCCTGAGGATTGCCTGACTCGGATATACTAACTTCCCCACCCCGGGCTGGAAAGGCCGCCAGACCCAATCGAGGCACAGCACTGGCAGCCGTGTAGTCTTGGATCAACCCTCTCTCAATCTGTACGGCGGCTGAGAGGGAATTTTCACGGTTGAAAAGTGTAGTTGGAAGATAGCAAGACGAAGATGTTGGCGGAAAAGATGATGATGTTGGCGGATAAGATGATGATGTTGGCGGATAAGGTGATGATGTTGGTGGATAAGGCGAAGGAGTTGGATAAAGGGGACTCAGAGACTCAGAGGTCCGAGTTGAGATAGATAATGGACCGGGCCTCAGGCTGCCGGTGGGGATTCCAAATGATGTGTTGAGAGGAGGAGCCGCCGAGCTTGTAAACGGTGCTGCGAAAGTGGAACCGGGAGTTAGGGGGACCGTGACTGAGCTTTGATTCAACGGAAAGAATGGCGGTGTAACTTGAAATGAGTCTGCCAAGCCCGGCGGCACAAATTGTCCTTCGAGTCCGAAATCCTGGGTAGTATTGAAGCTTGAGCCTGCGGCGATAGAATGCGTCTCGCCAGTTGAGGCGATCGGGGGATTGGCACCTGCGAGTGGTGCTGCCAGTGCTGGATTTGGCCCAGGATAACTAGTCCGAGTCTCCCCCATAAACGATGTATCAAACTGGCCGGTATAGTCGTCATTGTCGATCCCACCGATAATGTGGTTGGGCGAGAATCTAGGGACAGTCTGTTTCAGTGTGTCAGTAAGCCTGAGTGATAAAGAAATAGATAATGTCACATACGCCTCTCCGCCGTCTGCGGGCGCGTGGTTGTGTCATCAGGTTGTCACGTCAGTGCCAGTGAGCAAGATGCTAATCGATCGACGAGTATGCATGCCGCAGCGCGACATATCTCAAATTCTCACGGTCACAAGTACAACAAAATCAATTCAACGACTCGTATCCGAGTCAAGGTTACATGGCCAATACAAAAAAATAGATAGAGATGTTAATGTCCAATAGAAACCCTACCCACAGCCTAAGCCTATAATTGCAGGGCAGGATGTTCTAGCCTTGACCGCCTAAATAGACACCAGCATTGATGGAACGACGTACGTACCTTCATCACCATACACTGAGTCGTGATCTGAGTCCGATTCGCTCGAAGACTCGGAGGCCTCAGGGTCAGATAGGTCTGCCATTTGGCCTAGCTGTGTGTCACAGATCGCCAGAGCCATAGCCTCCTCAGCGTGCACATCGTTGTGATATGCAAGCCGTTGCTCGATGTCACAACTACGACCTTCTGCCACTTCTTTGAGAATATCTAACTCCGAAGTTGCATAAGCCAGCTGGCCTTCGTCAAGTTTCTGTGCTTCTGAAAGGACACTCTTGATCTTATCCAAGGCGTCAATCTCGCGAAGATTTGTAGCGATACGGGATAGAATGCAGTCCCGAGATGCCTTCTTGGCAACATAATACCGCTCGAAAAGAGGCTCGGGCAGCTGCGATAAGCCTTTCCTCAAAACATCTCTTCCCTAATTCAGGACAACTATCAGACTATATCATGAGTGGACAACAAATAGAATTGACCTCAATGACATCGTCGATCACCAGTGGGACAAGAGATGAATTGTACAGAGATTTCATCGCAAAACGCAGCTCAGGAGGACGATGTCCACCATGACGGAGCTTGTAGGGTGCGTGCAGTTTCCGTGCCTGTGATTTGACCTCAGTGGAACGGTGTGGCCGAATGGGAGAGAGCCGGGGAGAGGAGAGTCTTGACTGAGGATTTGCTGGCATCATTGATTCGTCTATAGGGCGCTTGCGGGGTGGGTTTTGAAAGAGTTCATGGTCGATCATGAAGGGGGTGTGGGGACTAGTAGAGTCGGAAGAAGATTTGGAAACAGAAGAAAGAGAGGGAGTGCTCGCCATGATGAAGAGGCGAGTTGCGATATACAAGATGACAGAGGTGAAGTGAGTGAGAGATACACAACAGGGGGCGTGGGAGAGAGTCGGTCGGAGCTTCAATGACTTGTGCAACTTTTGCGCAGCACCAGTGGCTGCACCACCAAATGGCAGACCTACGAGATCAGTGCGTTTTTTGTGCCCCACCTCTGTTAGGCTGTTGTTGACTGCTATGTATTCCACATAGATGTCCTGGTTGTGGATGTTCTTTCGCCTCGCCTGAAAACCTCCTCCACCATCTGAACACCACACTATGCGACTACCTGGCTAACCCGGATAGAGTCCATACCTCTGTACCTCCGGCTTTCGTCCGACGTCCGGAAGAGAATGTTACAGGCCAATACCATTCAAAATCGGGCGCCATATTCGGAAAAGGAGAAACGTTGCAGGACAGGTTGCAGAAAGACCCCTACGAAGATCGTCGCAAACATACCCCATATTACCCATTCACAGACGAAGGAGAATGGGAACTGGCCAAGTTCCTATCGACTCATCTCACTCAGACGCAAATTGACCAGTTCCTCAAATTGAAATGGGTGCGTTATGATAAGACCTTTTAAACTGACGCCATTAACCCTTAATTCTAGTTTCAGACTCGTCCTAAACCTTCATTCAAATCCGCTAATCAACTCTGTGGATGGTTGGACTCCTTACCCAGTGGTCCTGAATGGCAGTGCACCACATTGACTATTGAGGATTGTCCGACTGCCCATCCTATTCGTCTCATCTGGCGCGATGCAAGAGCTGTCGTGGAGGAGTTGTTATCTAATCCGGTTTTTGCAAATCATATGACGTTTGATCCACACATCGTTATGCGGGGGACAGAGAGGGAATATAGCGAGTTCTTTACAGCAGATCGAGCCCACCGACTTCAGGTATGTTTACTATCACAATGCATACGGTTCTCGTCTTGATGTTTGGCAGGACCAACTTCCAAAGGGGGCTACGTTAGTGCCTATTATCCTGGCATCTGACAAGACACCCGTGACACGTCATACTGGAGGGCTTGAGATGCACCCCGTTTTCGTCACCATTGCCAATATCCAATCGGACATCCGGATGCAAGCAACATCGTATGCATGGCGATGTGTTGCTTTTATGCCTGTGCCAGACTTTACGGTCGATCCTGCTTATCGGACCATGTTATCTGCTCGTATCTTTCATCAATGTATGGACATCGTTTTCGAGACATTGAAAGAGGTGGCACTAAAGGGCAAAGCCATGTCTGATGCCCTCGGAAATGTGCGCAACTGTTTCACTCCTCTTGTCGCCTACATCGGCGACCTACCAGAACAGCAACTCGTTTCATGCGTGGCCAAGAGTGGCTCACCTGTCACCACTGCGACTACATTACAATTCGGAGACCCCTTTCCTCATAGCCGCCGAAGTGGTGCAGATACTTTGCGGCAGCTTCAAGAGATATGTGCCGAGACTCATCCTTGGAACCTCCGCGCGTTTCTCAAGAAAGCAAAAGAGATTAATCTGCTTGGAGTTCACCTACCGTTCTGGAGGAACTGGCGGTTCGCAGACCCCGGTCATTTTTTGAATGGCGAAGTTTTGCACTCTTGCCACAAGTTCTTTTTCGACCATCCACTCAGGTGGTGCATTGAGGTTGCGGGGAAGCATGTTCTTGATAGCCGTTACAAAGCCCAACACAAGCGTATCGGGGTCCGTCATTTCAACAGTGGCATATCGCATATCAAGCAGATGACTGGCCGCGAACATCGTGATATCCAACGCACGATCGTTCCCATGATGGTCAAAGCCTCTCCGGACGTTAAACCTCTGTTCGTCTTCAATCTACGCTGCATCATCGAGTTCATCTACTTGGCACAAAATCCTGTTCACACTGATGCGTCTATCCACTCCATGGTCGATGCACTGAGGCAGTTCCACGAAACAAAAGAAGTCGTTATTGAATCTGAAGCACGGCGCGGCACCAAGGGGGTCAAAGAACATTTCAATATCCCTAAGTTGGAGGTTATGCAAAGTTTCGCGCGCAATATTAGGGACAACGGCGCTCTTTTGCAGTACACTGCCGATGTCACAGAACGCCTCCTCATCACCCATTGCAAGGACCCATTCGAAAGAACCAACCGCCATGGCAATACCTTCACCGATCAGATCACGGTGTTACTCAATCGTGAAGAGAACATTCGACGCTTCGATCTCTACCAACTTCTCCGCCAGTCGTCTCAGCCTCTTGAAAACATCATTGTTATCGAAGACGAAGAGATCACAACCGTTGACCCGTTAGCTTCCTTTGTGTCCCGCATCCTTCCTGAGACGGAACGCTCTTTTTCTGGCCCGCGTACCTTCCGCGACCATTTTGCCGACCCTAGAGGCTTTCTTTCGTCGTCAGGTGCTGTCGCGTTCCATGTCACCATTCAGCCTGACTGTGCGGGGATCACCGTTGCGGAGATGCAGCATCGCTACCCCTTTCCACATGCCACACATTATATTAATCAATACTTCCTTTCGTGTGGCGACTTGACTCCTTCGTGGTCCCATCATTCAGGGATTGTCGACGTTTGGCACAAATGTCGCATCCAGCAACGATCTTCGTTCCGATCTCGGCATTTAATGCGTAGTCAAGTTATTCAAGCTTCTCCGCGCTCCGAGGAACGCCCGTTCGGTGCTTATGATGCGGTGATGGTTGGTCCCACTGGTGCTCACAATGCAATTGGTCAGTGTTTGTTATACGTGCATTGTTCAGATTTTTGATAGTTACTCAGGAGTTGCTCGTGTCAAGACTATCTTTGCGCCGAAGGTAAATCCTCGTACCACGCACCCCCCTCTCGCTTTTGTCGAGTTTTTCACTGAATGTGGTCAACCCTTGACCGACCAAGAGGGAGTGGGCCTCTATAGAGTCCAACGCCCACCTGCTGGTAGCCATGCATCTGAGCCATCGACCCTACATGCGGTGGTGCCGTTGACGGATATCATGTACATGATAGAGCTTGTCCCCGTGTTTGAAACTGCAATTCCCGGGATTGATCCTACAATGGACTCGTGTCTGGAAGCTTATGAGCAGTATTATGTGAATTCGTTTGCTGACAAGGAGACATTCAATGTGATATGCTAGGTAGCAAAAATGTTCTATAATGATCATTGTACCACTTCTTTGCCTCGTGATCTTATCAGTATAAGGTAGCCGACATGATAATCATTCTGAATGAGAGATCTCTGACCGCCCATTTGAAACCAAAACGGATTTATCCAAACGGGGAAAATATATCCATACGGAGCATGGTTTCGCTTATGAACAAGTCAAAACTTCGAAAAACGATTTTTGGAACCGCAGATGCATTCATCCACGGTCGTCGAGCAATTCTGCCTCTTGCGAATGCAAACTATTCAATTTCAAATTGGGGCACGAACGTCCGGCTTTCCGTAACTTCTATGCCTTCTTCATGTCTGAATCCCGCCGTCACTAAACGACCTCGTCGTCAATAGTGAGAAAATTCTCGATGCATGGCCTTCAACATAAAGTGGAGCACTGGGCTACATTCGTTCACACCCGGAGAATCTCATCCTCCGTTAGGGAGTTGAGCAGGGACGAGAATGGTTGGCACTTTGGCACTTCCGACTTGATACTTTGGCGCACAACGTGGAACGTACATCGCCGGACCTTTGCCATCTCATGGATACATTCCCCTCTGCTGGCTCGAAACCCACATTCAGACAATCTAGCAGGAATGATCTAGCACATGTGAAGTTTGTCCTTGTTTGGTCTAATGGACTTCCAACGTGGTTACTAATACTTCTTATCCTTGACAACTTCTTGTTCAACGTTCCTCCTTTCAAAGACTGACATGGCTTTTGCAAATAGTCGAGCCGACCTCGATCTAGATACTCTCGGGAATATTTGTCGGGCATCACAGACCGAGCCACTTTCCCCGAATCTAAGGTGGTTAAGCCTTCAAGTTACTGTCGTGGACGATGTCGCCCCGCTCTCATACCTCGTGGCTGCCTGTTCATTTCGACCTCAGCACCTTCATCGTACGAGGGGTTCATGCGATCGATTTCATCAAGCTCGCTTTCCATACAGGATATGTTGATACGTTTTCGTAGAGTGGTCTTTAGCTGACTTTACAGTAATGACATCAGCACATTCGCTACTGAACAAACCTTCGGTCCATGGACTGAGCAGGGTTTCCGTATCAATGTATTCTCTCACTCTTCGCGAAAAAACGAGCAGGCCGCGCAACGTGACGCCATTTGCGTCAGAAACCTCAAAGTCTTCGAAGGAGGCAATGGACAAGTGGACCACCCAACTATTCAGCCTAGCGGTGGGGATGACACCGAAGAAGAGAAACATCTACATAAGGCGCCTCAGCGTCGTCGTACATGAACGCCCCTTGAATAGACATCAACTGGTAGTACGCCCAGGCGGTCTTCAGTTCCCAACAACCACTAGCATGCATCTGACCTGCCCCTGAACTCGCCGCCGGTGATATCATGGCCTCTCGCGATTTTCACGTCCTCTTTGTCGTCCACTGCGTCCTTCGCGGGGCGCATGCATGCGCTTGCTGCGACGTGCTCCTATCGTCCGTTGAGATATGCTGAAGACTGAATGTGAAATGTGGGGTTGGATCAGACAGGGTTAGGTCAACAAACCTAGCTTCGCTCGCCCCACTCAACCTGCCACGCTCACGTTCGCCCAGGTATACCTATGACGAAAGAGAAGTT
>JBBPOJ010001867.1:0-11029 GCA_038091395.1 Leccinum rimulosum
CGAAGACACCCATTACATCGATTTTAACTTGTACGCTGATAAGCCTGTAGCGACCCTGAAGGCTGTCTTCCGGTATATGTACGAGATTTCAGCGTGGCATCGCCCTACAGTGCTTATATTCGACAACCTCGATAAGGTCTTGAAGGCAGAGGTCGAGGTGAGTGGTTTCTACATTCAAAATCCCTTTCGTTCTGATGATCAAATGTGGATTACTAGCACACTGATTCGTTTCGCTGGCGCCATATCACAGAGCTTTTCGTTGCACGATACTCCTCTGGAGAACGGATGATGCCTTCAAACTTTTGTGGGATAGTCATGATCGGCACCGCTGAATCGGAAACGAGTCTGCATTCCCTCGTCAACAAACTGCATATTTTTCAGGAAGTATACCACATCCAGTCTCCCAACAAAGATGCGCGCAAGGAGGTCAGCAGCCCCTTCTCCGTGCTTTGTTCCATGTCGATGACTCGGAGCTAATTTTTTCATCAGATATTGGCAAACGTAGTGAAACGGCTACGTGCGAATTCTCCAGGTGTTGCTATAGATCCCGACAATCCTCCCAACTATGCAATGATTTCAACGCACGCAGAAGGTTATTCGCCTGTTGATCTGCAGGATCTTGTTACTCGTGCAATACAACAAAGTGCCAGCCGAGCGTATGTGAAGCATGGAGCGGGTGCAACTGAAGTGAGCACCATGATTTGCATGATTTTCCGTGCTGGATCTAACATATATGCTAGATTTATTTGTCTGCCGCCGATTTCTTGACCGCCCAAGAAGATTTCGTTCCCCAGTCTTTGCGTGATATCCCGCTTCAGAAATCCAATGTAGAGTGGGCTGACATTGGAGGTGAAATCGGACTGTTTCTCTTCCCCGATATTATAACTGACATTTATCTCAGGGCTGGAAACCCCCAAGCGTATTCTGCGAGAAACACTGGAGTGGCCTACCAAATATGCCCCATTGTTCAAGCAGTCACCCTTGCGCTTGCGTTCAGGGTGAGCCTGAAACAAAAAAGCTTGCGTGCAATCGTTTACGTCCAAACAGGCTGTTGCTTTATGGCTACCCTGGGTGTGGCAAGACGCTTCTTGCTTCTGCTGTAGCCAAGGAATGTGGACTGAATTTCATCAGTATCAAGGGTCCAGAGCTTTTGAACAAGTATATAGGTGCAAGCGAAAAATCCGTGCGTACGGCACAAAATAGATCCTTCGCAGTCTTTCTGAGTCCGGTTTTCAGGTCAGAGACATTTTCGATAGAGCTTCCTCCGCCAAACCATGCGTCTTGTTCTTTGATGAATTTGATTCCATCGCTCCCAAGAGGTCCGTCAGTTCTATCTCATGCCTGCCGCATCTGCTTACGCTCGTATATTTTAGAGGGCACGACAGTACAGGCGTAACTGATCGTGTAGTAAATCAACTGTTGACTGAGATGGATGGTGCCGAGGGCCTGACCGGAGTATATGTTCTAGCAGCCACAAGGTTGGTATCCCCATATTGACCTTGACATCATCTAACGTCCTGAGCTAGTCGACCTGATCTCATCGATGCTGCACTGCTTCGCCCTGGTCGTCTTGACAAGTCCGTTCTATGTGACATGCCCAGCGAGGAAGATCGAAACAATGTAAGAGACCCTATTGCCTTACGTTAGAGTTGATCTCATACGAGCAGATTTTGCAAGCTGTTAGCCGCAAGGTGACTTTGGGATCATCAGTCGATTTGGGGGAGATTGCCCGATTGACTGAGGGATACTCAGGGGCTGACCTTCAGGCCCTCGTGTACAATGCCCATCTCCAAGTCATACACGCGACCATTGACGCATCGCCAGCTAGGCGGTCAGGGCAAGAAGAGGAGAAACGCATTCAATATGTAACACTTGGTGCTACTGACAAAGGCAAGGTTCTGTCGAAAGCTGAGGAGTCCGAGATGCAAAAAAGAGTAACCGTGTTTGACATATTGTTTGGAAAGACAGGCTAATGATAGCACCGTTCACAGCTTCAGCAAATCATGAGTCCCAAAGCGAACGTCAACACAGGGAAAAAACCAACCGCTACGCCTAAAAAGGTCTTGTCCGCATTTCCTGTGCACAGGGACAACTATAGTTAACAATGAGGCACCAGTACGAAATTACCCAAGCCGACCTTTTGGAGTCACTCAAGACTACGCGACCCTCTGTTTCTCAGGCAGAGATGGATCGTCTGGGCAGGATGTGCGCGTTTTCCCATTCACTGTGCGAGATCCGGCGCTGAAGCGGAGAGGTTCCAGATATAGCGGCTTCGTATCAGACCGCAGTGGCCCAGGGGAAGAAAAATCATTCCCGTCGCCTCCCGCCCCGCAGGGTGTTGGCTCGCGAGTGACTCTGGGATGACATTGACAGCGGCACTTAGTAAACAATAGCCCTGTGTGATCAGGAGCCGAGGAGATTCCGTGAATTTGTATCAACAATGATTCCCTTCTTGCACTTTGGCTTTGTTTTTTCTGGCATCTCTGCTGCTTTTGGGGAGACTTTCCGTGATATTTGACCACGCCGTGGGCGGGTGGAGGGAACGAGGCAAACAAGCGAAGCAAAGCTCGCAAAATGAGGAGTGCCAACGGCCTTCCGGGGTCCCATGAGAGAGGACCCCAGAACGTGGGAGCCAGGGTTTATTAACAACCAACGCGATTCCCCTCGCAGAAGTGCAAAACACTGGAAAGTTTGTTACTTGATAATGGTTTCTTCGAGAAAGCATCAGAAACATGGCAAAGCACCGTTACAAAGTGCGTTTTGCATTGCATAATGCTGCAAACATTTGTTGTGTTGGGCAGATCGTTGACACAACCTGATCAAGCAGTGAGGACACGCACGACGAGGTCGAAGGGCAGGGTCAGTCCCCACGTTCTGCTCATAAGGATGGGCACAACCAGCTCACCCCTCCATTCCGATCATCTATTTATTCCTCATTAGCCCCTCGCTGATCCCGAGCAGAACACCCAGCTGCTGACAGAGCAGCTGCGTTCATTGGGACTTTACCCGGCGCACACGCTAGGAGACGGAAATTGTCTTTTTCGTGCGCTGAGCGATCAGCTATACGGTTCTCCTTCTCATCATCTTCAACTACGCAAGGACATTTGTGACTGGATTGAGGCCCATTCGCAACGATACGAACCATTTTGCGAAGATGAGCGTGGGTTGACCGCCCATCTGCGGTGCATGAGGGAGCAAGGTGCGTAGGCATAGTCATTACTTTGTTCGCAGGGTCTCATCCGGGTTTTATCTGCTTCCCTTGCATTACGGTGATATGCTGTAGGCACTTACGGTGGTCACCTTGAGCTCTCGGCATTCTCTCACTTTTCCCGGCGGAACGTGAAGGTCATACAACCTGGACTTGTATACGTCATCGAATGGGATGCGGGGGGCGAGATTATCGCCGATCGATCTGCTTCTCCCGTAACGCAATCCAACGATCAGCCAATGGATGTACGAGATAGACGACGTGTACGGAAACAGCAACAACGTGAAGAATCGTTGCAACTTGAGGAAACGAATGATACGGTGTATGTGGCGTAAGTTCAGCGACTTCATATCGAGGATCGAACCTTAAAAGTTGCTTACATTTGGCGGGCGCACGCACAGGTATCATGATTGGGAACATTTTTCATCTATCCGCAATTTGAGGGGTCCGCATACGGGCCTTCCAAACGTTTGTGAAATACAAGCGGATTCGGAGGAAGTTGTTTCATCCCCCGCGAGGAAAAAGCCACCATATTCGTCGCGGGCTAAAGCGAAGCTGGAGACCAATGTTACCCTTAAACGCTCCAGAAATGGTCAATTTACGAGCACAAAGGTGAAGGTCGAAGAACCTATGGTTCCTACTCCCACACAAATACCTCTTCCTATGTCACGCTCGCCATCACCCCTATCCTCTGCTCAATCAGTATCCCAAATCGATGTTGATGTTTTACCACCCACACCTGTCAGTCCAAAACCGGCAAATGTAGAGTCTTCACTACCCTTGCGGGTCCACCGATCTCCTAAGCGCACGTTCGACGAATCGTCGGGTTCTTCCTCTCTATCGGATTCCGTAGCAAAGAGAACACGCAGTGCTCGCAAACTTCCTGCGGCCGCGGTAACGCAACTGCGGCCAGACCTCAATGCCATCGAGGTAGATGATCCCGAGGAAGAAGAATCAACGCCCGAACTTTCCACCCCAAGATCCTGTAGTTCCACGCGCTCTTCTTCAGTGGCCTCGTCTCCTCTTCCTGGAACGCCTCCTCCTGAGCCTGTACCAGAGCCCATACCTGCGGAAAAGCCTCTGACGCGGCGTCAACGCAAAGCTCTTGGACTTCCGAAATCGCGGACCGCCCTCGTCACGAAACGCGGAAGTGCAGGGAGGATCGTTATTCCCGGCGGTCGGTTCAAGAGGAGCGTCAGCGCAAGGGCTGGCGACCAGGGGCAGGCCAAGATTGGGGAGGTGATGGACGGCATTGAAGTGGATGATGAAAGCAGCGTACCCGAGGAGTGGCAACGCAATGGAACGGGAAGGTTGGACGTGCGTGGATTTCGGGAGCTAAAGATCTAGCGTATTTCGCGCCACAGGGTCTCTTCCTCCTGTCAAACGGATTCCATGGCGTTGAAAGACCACGACGACCCACGGAGTCCGGACCGCCCTTTCATCAGTCATTCATCACACGTGTTTCAAGCTCCAGCGCTTTCCGTGGACATTTACTCCAGCATCTAGTTTAGACCATCATTCCTGTTCATGATACCCGCATATTGTAGCCTGTATCAATATATACCGATTACATTTCAAGCACTCGAGCATTTGTGAGATTCGAGTCAGGAGCCACGTGATCACCCATTTAACAAATTGAGACAACGCGACGGACTCGTTTCTTCGCGTAACTACAATGAACGACGTTCACACAATTCACCACGTCGAGTCCCTGCGTCGCAAGGCCTCCTACTACTGGCCCCACAGACGCTACCACTACTTCCACGATGGCACTTTCTTCCATGAATTCCGTCCTGCGCTCAACCTGCGCCCCCTTATTGCTTCGCTTTCCCAGGGAAATAATATCACCGGCGAGGGCGCCTCGGAAGACGTTTCCGCAGATCACGAACCACCGACAGGTGGCGACATCCTTGGCAAACGTAAACGCGTAGAATCAACCCCTGTCGCTTCAAAACGCATCAGACTCAATAGAGGCCGCAAGACTGCCCAAGATAGACAAATATATCCTTCGTATTGGGAAACATCCTCTGAGGAAATCACCGAAGTGTACCCAACCGAGGACACCTCCTTCCTTCAAGCGTATCAGTTTGCGTTGCACTTGCGTTACAAGAGGGTGGTCGACCATAGTTCGGAACACTACGCCGACGACAAAGCTGCAGAAGAATGGGGCTGGCTCGAGGAAGAATCAAAGCTTGTTTCTCTTCTCGAAGCTCGCCAGAGCGACACATCTCTCCCGCAGGATATTGATATGGGAAGGTTTTTCATGATGCGCTACGATGGTCGTCTTTTGGCTGTCTCTGCAACTCGTCGAGGGTCTCTCCACTCCTCAGAAGCAGTTGAACGGAGTGAGAGGTGGCTATTTTTACTTCCGCACGTACCGTGGCCAGATGGTCTTTCCGAAGACGACCTCACGGAGCAGGGTATGCAGCCGTCGGATATGCACCGTGACTTTATTACGGCCTGCGCCGTCCTTCAGTCTCACCATCGCACGAAACTGGAAGCAAGTTTTCGCTTACACGTCCTTCCAAAAGGCACATATGATTCCGGCTGTGATCTTCCATTCGAGCTGCGTGCACACTTCACGCTTTCGCTTGCAACACCTGAGGCATATCGTCCATTCCATAACGTGTCCTCTCAGAGCAAGACAAACGAGCTGGAGGGCCTCCAACGCCGACTTATCTGCCACCTCTCTCAAACACCTCTCACGCGCCCTGTGGATAGTGAGGTTATGGAGGATGCAGCAGACGTTACCATTCCATACTTTCTTAAAAACTTGCGTTCGGCACCCCCTCTGGCGCAGGATGTGTCCTACGAATCGCTGCAGCCTGATGGACTCCGCCCGACTTTGATGCCATTTCAGAGACGGACCGTCGCTTGGATGCTAGAGCGTGAGGGTAAACGGATCACACCAACAGGGACAGTTGTGCCCTTTGATGAATCGACGCCCTCTTCAAGTCTACAGAACAGCCACTTGCCACCGTTTTGGGAAGAGATAACATTGGGGGATCAAAGTTTGTTTTTCAACCGCCTGACAAGTGCCCTTAGTCCTACCCTCCCCGAGGCCCCTACTGCACTTGGAGGCGTACTTGCCGAAGAACCTGGTCTGCTCCCGTTTTATACACCATGTTGCGTGACTTACACGACTTTTTAACCAGGCCTTGGGAAAACGATGGAATGTATTTCGTTAATGCTTCTCAACCCAGCTTCCGAAAGGAATCCCGCTAGTCAGAAATGGGATTCAAAGGCAGAGTTGAAGGTCAAGGAGATCAAGGTAACTGCTCGAGCCCTGTTGTACGCCCATGCGAGGTTTCTGAACGTGCCGTGTTATCAGACAACCCTCGTTATCACCCCACCCGCATTGGCGGGCCAGTGGGCAGACGAACTCTTTGCTCATGCACCTGATTTGAAAGTATTTGTATACGAAGGTTGGGCTAAGCTGACGGTACCAATAACGGAGGCTGACGTCGAAGCCGAGAGGATGAAGCGTCGCCCTGCGGCAGCCAGACAGAAGTCCCGATACAAACAGAATCGTACGCCTAACACTGGTGCTATGCAAGACAACAACACCATAATGAGCGAGGCAGAGCTTGACACCGGCGCGAAAGACCAAAAGCCCGATGACCCGGATCCAGTCCTCGACTGGACCGGCTACATCAACCAATTTGATGTCTGCATCACGACATACGACGTGCTTCGGGCGGACACATTTGTTGTCCATGCCCCTCGTGAACGTCCCCGCAGACAAGGCACAGATTATAAGCAACTGAGGCAGCCAAGGAGTCCCTTGGTAATGTGCGAGTGGTATCGGGTGATCATGGATGAGGTGCAGATGGGAACAGCCAAATCTATGTTCGTTTATTTCATCTCGAGTATTTCGCAAAGCGATGGAAGAATATCGTACTGATTCCTCTAATCCAGTGATATGGTGTCTCTTATTCCCCGTCTTTCTTCCTTTGCCGTTTCCGGGACCCCTGCGCGTTCCCGAGTCTCGGACCTTATCAACGTTCTTCGATTCTTGCGCATTGATGACCTTGTGGCACCGACAAGAATTTGGAATAGACTCTTGACAAATGGCTTCAAAGATTTATTCGTGTCGTTGTTCCAGAGATATTGTGTCAGGTTAGCCAGGATTTCGCCAACACCAAAGTGCATTATTAACTTGTTCTGCCCAAAAGGACATTGAAGTCTTCTATCAAGAACGAATTGACGATACCTCAGCAGCAGCGATATCTAGTTAGTATCGAACTTGGAAAGGTCGAGCGACACGTGAGTAATCGTCTTTTTAACTCTGGGATGGAAATATTAACTGCATGAAACTCGAAAGGTGTACGACCAGGCCCTGGAAGAGTCACTTGCAGAGCTTGGGTTAGATGCGCGGGGGGTGGCACAATACCAAGGCTGGGAGGTAGATACGACTGTTCTGAGAAATGTGTTGAGAAGGTTGAGGGGGATATGTACACACCCTCAGGTAGGTCGTCAGAGTGTCCTTCGTACACATCTACTGACTTGGGGATGGGTGGTCACAGGTTGGACAACTGGCAAAGCAAGGTGAAAAGTTGAACAAGTCAGGAGTTTTGAAGACTATGGCAGACGTCTTGGAGGTGCGTATGCCTGGTGATTTGTCGTATCGCAGTAACATTTACCGATTCCGTAGTCTATGAGAGATCAAAATTGGAGAAACTTGACAGACGATCGCAAGGCAAAGGTGGGTGTTCCATACTGATCACTGACTCGATCTTGCTATGCTGCAGCATTCTCACCGATTTCCTCGATTATCTAGGTTGTAACACTGACTCGACTCGCCCAATTTCAGCAACACCTCGACGATCCCCACCGCTACCAATCTGCTCTCAAATATCTGCTCACCGCAGAAAAAGAAGCCAACCAGCTCATTGACGAGATTAAAGCCCTCATAGTGCAGCACAACTTGAAAGGCGATGTGCTCAAGAAAGAAGCACAAGCACTGAGAGATCTAAGGAAGACAAGTCATACCGGCGATCAAGGAAAGGGAAAAGGAAGGGAATTTGAGCGCGATTCGATGTCACCAGTATCTGATTTCGATCTTGAATCCGACAACGACGGGGATGTCGAAGATCGTGGGTTACCCAAGACGCCCGCTGGAGAAGACCACATGACGAGGCGAATGGCATTGCAAGCTCGCCTGCGAGAATGCTCTATAGCTCTTCATCGGGTCAAATTCTTGCAGGGAGATATGTACCACATCCTCGGACTTTCCTATTCGGAGCAGGAAGATGCGGCGTATGGGGACGCAGAGAGCCTCCGAAAGGACCTGCTCAAATGTGAGTTCGCGTTGCACGTAAGATGCACTGGGACTAAAATTTGTGATCGATTAGCTACGGAGGAGGCGGCGAACAGGGCTATGCGAAGGCTGAGCACTGCTGCGACAGAGAAGCGCGTGACGGAACGAACGCTGCTCATTTCATTACCGTTCATGAAAGGCGGAGGCATTAAATCGGCTGATTTGGTAAGTTCCCCTATTGCTAGCATTTGTCTAGAACCTTCTTGCATTAATTTCGTGAACCTCCTCAGTTCGAAGAAGCAAATGAAATTATCGAAGATGTCCTCAACGAACAGTCCGCTCTTCTGTGGCAGTGGCGTACCAAGATCGTCGAACTTCTTACTCAAAAACTCAATTCTGCGGGGGAGCAAGCCGACGGAGAAGAGTATGCCCGCACGCTGGATACGCAGGGCGAGGCTGAGGCGTACTTGCAAGCCTATGCTAAACTCCTCGCCGATCGCCGGGAGACAATCGTCGCGGAAAAGACACTACTTGCGGCCCACGAGGGAAGGGATAAGAAGGTCAGAGGGACCAAGGTCGCTGCTCGGGCGCAGGAGAACCTACAAGTTCCGGAGGATGTAGACGTACAGCCTGAACACGAAGCGCTGTACTACCAGTTGCAGGAACAACGCAAGGAGCTGCAGCTGACCGAACGTGCGCTGAAATCGGTGATGGTGGATCTCTCCGCTGTCGCTGCTCGTCCCGCGAGGGAGAACGATCCGGAGAAGATCATAGCCAAGGACGGGGTCGCGACGTTGCGAGCGCTGATAGCGAGCCTGCGTAAGTAATCAATCTCCGGTTTCGTTGTTATCGAGGGCTAAAGTGAACTACTGATTCCATAACAGTGGAAGACGCGGACAAGCTGGACGCGGACATCGCTGTGCTACGCAAGGTTTTCAATGATCGTATCGTGTTTGTACTCGTACCCTTGCTATGCGTAGCACCTCGACTTACGCGCGACCAGTTACTTCCGGCATTTGCAAGAGATTTCCGATACTGTGACAGACGTCCAGTGGGAGAACTCTCTCAATGACGCCATGGAGGAAGCCGAGGAGGAAAATGCCAAATTCGAGGCTAACATCAATATGGGGCGCGCACGACAGAGATATCTAGAGCATCTTGCCAAAGGCCGGCCAGGTGCTAGCGATGAAGATACCGTTTGCATTCTGTGTCAGTGCGAGTTCTTGCGAGGATTCGTCACTCAATGGTAAGAGAATTCCTTGCTCTGATGAACACACGTTGACGTCTTCATCTCGCAAGCGCTCATATATTTTGTGAGGTAAGTATATTTTATTTTGAAGGCTGACTGGATATTGGACTGTTTGGACTTTCCAAAGGGATGCATGAAAGCATGGATCGCTCGTGGTCAAGGAAGAGCTTGTCCTGTTTGCAGGTGTGCTCCATTTAATCATTACGAGGCTCCTATTGAGCTCTCACCTAGGTCCCCTATCGACCCTACTCAGTTGCAACGTTTCGCTATTCAGGGTGATCAACCGCCTCCCCCGAGGCCGGTAATAACAAGGAACGGCGAATTGGTTCCTGTGTCCCAACGAGAAATTCAGTACAACATGATCGGTGAGTATACGCTACCCACGCGATGTGAGAGGATGCAGATCAACCACCTGTGAAGATCCCGCCTTGTTTGCAGACATCCAGACGAGAGAGTCGGCTGGAAGCTATGGAAGCAAGATTCAGACGCTCGTTAGACATCTGCTTCACGTCCAAGTCGTAGACCCTGGCGCCAAGAGTATCGTTTTCTCAGCATGGGCTGATTCACTTGCGAGTGAGTTTGTGATGTCATTGCAAGAGAGCTGGACACTGATTGTGTCGTTGTCAAGTCGTCGAGCATGCTCTTCGTTCGAATGGCAAGTCTAAGCCCAACGGTAGATATCGACGAATTCAAACTGACTGGGACTGTGATATTAGGTATATCCTGTATACGCCTCGACAAGAATCCAGGAAGAAGCAAGGTCGGTGCGGCGAAAAGATTCCGAATTGAACCAGAACTTCAGGTCCTCCTCTTGCACGGGTATGTGTGGGTCACGATCTGACATGTTCTCTGTTTGACATCCGCGAAGCGAGCGCGATAACGCTGGTTTGAACGTCACCTGCGCTTCACGGATTTTCTTGTTGGAGAGCGTTGTGAATCACGGTTTCGAAGTGCAAGGTATCTTTGTGTTGAATTAATATCTGGTTGTGTTGCTCAATCGTGAGCTAGCGATCGCACGGATAGATCGAATGGGTCAGACTCGAGCGACCGAAGGTAAGTCACTCGTTTTTTTCTGGTCGTCCTGTCAATTCTGATCAGCAACATCAGTTTTCTGCTATTATGCTCAAGGTACGTGCGATCCTTGAGTAACGCGACGTAGCAGGAGGAATGAGTTGATCCATAGACACCGTGGAGAAGAGCATCCTTGACCTTGCTGCCAGGCAAGGCCTGTCGCTGTACACCAAGGACAACTCGGCCGGATTGCTCAACGTGACATCCTTCGCAATAGACTCTGAGAAAAAACTAGTCGACT
>JBBPOJ010001868.1:0-11025 GCA_038091395.1 Leccinum rimulosum
CTCCACGCCCACCGGAACCTGCGAGACTGCACAATCTTGCAGAAGCGGATGAGTTTGTCGATCGTGGGGGATGTGGGTAGTCCATAGATAGCGGCATTCTCGACCATTTGGAACGATGGCTCGAGTGGCTGCCATCTGTGCGAGAACATCACATATTCATAAAACTTCTCAACCTCCCTCTTGATGCGTGCGCGGTCGAGCCGATCACAGGTAATCATGGAAGACCGTAACTCATTGAATATAGGAGCTTGTTCGAAAGCTGCTGCTTGCATTTCCTTATCATGGAGACGACCGGTGGTGGTGTTAACCAGTGCTCGGGGTATGTCTTGGATGGTCTGCTCAACGACCTGGCGAATGAGTGGAGTCGTGTCGAGATAGCAGCTCCGCATGCCTGTCGACACAAAATCAGCCCACGTCATCGGCACAATGGATGAGAACGACTCACGCTGAACTTCTGGGTCAGATGATTTCTGCATCCTCGACAGCATCGTCTCGAATGCTTCAAATGCCTCTGTGTAACGCCCTAGGTCGTGTAATACCGCATGTTTCCTTTTATATCCCCTGTAGGACAATGGGTTGCGTTCAAGATCCTGGTCGTATCATCAATGCCATCAACTTGACAGGACGCGTGAGTCAATCCATACCATAGTAGCAGTACTTAGTTCGTCTTCCAAATACCCTACTCGTATCGAGATAGCAAGTCTCGATTGTGTGCGCAGTAGCCTGATAGGGAACTAAGAGACAGTGGGAGATACTCACTGTTATAGTCTGAAGGTAACAAACAAGGTGAAGGTAGTTGCGAGAGTGTAAAGACTCGAGCAAGTAGCTTAGGTGAGAGGTAAATGGAAGAATGAGTAGAAGACTCGTTATTGTCCCAGAGCGATAGCTCCAGGTTTATATACGATACAGAGATGTTTGTATCTATGTACGTATTCTCCTATAATAGGGAAATAGAGATAGAACTCTATAGAAGGTCATGGAAGGATGACGAAGATATGAGTCATCCGCAGTAAGATACTGCTATCGTCCAATGGCGTTAAAGCCTTATCTAAGTGATGAGTAACACAAATAGCATAAGCAAAGATAAGAGATAGTGAGTCACATATGAGTCACGCTAGTGAGACATATTGAGTCACGCTAAGAAGAAATGATGAGTCACGCATAAGACTCGTATGAGTCACGCTGTGAGTCACGCAAAGAAACATGGTGTAGAAGCGAAGTGAAACCATGATTCTCAACAGTCGGCCTCATAACGAAGTCCGTCATCAGTTAATTGACTTATGATACAGTGAGATCGAGACATTGATGATTCACTGTCCATTTCATTTCACAAAAATAATGACTGAGGTGATCATTGAGTAGTTGAGGGTAGAGGTGAATGCCTTGTTAAACCGAATCTGCCACTTGAAGTCTCAAACAAGGATGCTATACTCACGCACCGTCCTCGTAATCACTAATGACCTGGTCTCACAGAAGCACTAGTGGGTACACTGGCACTCAATTTTGTGCATTGTCCCAGTTGCGAGTTGTGACGGAGGGTAACAATATCCTGGACAGCACTGTTCCATTCAGCAAAGACTAGTGATTTAAGGTCCAGTCTGGTTCAGTTTTTTTCCTTGTTTGGACATAACTGAACCAAAACCGGTTGCAAGTTTGAACAAAGTTCAGTTTAACTCAACGGGACCATCAAAGACTAGTCCAAGTTGGTCTTTTCCATAGTTGCAACCGGCCTTTCCAAAACTGGTCATAACCAATGGAAGACCATGATGCAACCGTGACTCAGACTGCCGGGTCAAACTGTAGCAGAAAATACAACATGTTTACAACGTGTCTGTTCACTTAAAAAAAGAAAAGAAAATACTATTTGCCTTACTCTATCCTCTACTCCATCCAGTCACTATCTCCAGTCACCATGCCAGCTGACGAGTCTCAATGATCTTCTTGACACAAGGTCGCCACCAAGAAGGTGGCCCAGATGTGGAGCCAGATCACGAAGCCCACTGTTCATTTTTTTTTTTTTTAAAAAAAAATACTATTTGCCTTACTCTACCCTCTACTCCATCCAGTCACTATCTCCAGTCACCATGCCAGGTGACTCTTGACGATCTTCTTGACAAAAGGTTACCACCAATGTTACGATTGTCTCCAGTGTTCTCCCTATGCCTCTTGTCTCTATCTTTTTGCTATGCTTATCGCATTTACCTCATATTCACCATGTATCATGGATCTCGGGCGATTTCGCGTTTCAATCCACATCGCTGATGATCCTACCTTTCCCTATCTCCAATTCCTATCTCTTCCTATCTCTGTTCTGCGTTTTCCCTATCTTTTATGACTCATGATGACCCCATCATTCGTCATTGTATGACTGATCCTCCGCAGCTTCTTGTCATCTATACTGCGGATGACGCATTCCTTCCACGCGATTTCATCGGCGCCCTCCTGATTTCTATGATGGGAACCAGCAAAATGCCTTACCATGGTTACAATCAGTGGCAAGATACCTGATCATCAATGACGAGATCTACAACACTGATGACAGAAAGGTCACCTATGCGTTATCCTTCATGAAAACTGGAAATGCTGCCACCTGGGCCGATACCTACACAGCAAAGCTTATCGACGCCGGTGTGTAGATGTTAATGGTGGTGACATGGTATGTGCGATATGGGGTTCGTCCAAGGGATCCCTGGAGAGTGTGCAGGATGTGAGGAGGGCTGTCCGGGCGTCTGCGACGACTAGAAGAGTGGTCCGACGTTGGTCCGGTATGGAGCGGACTGGAAATAGGGCGGACCGTAGTTGGTCCGAGACTGAATGGGCAGGAAGGGCGACGCCAGGAAGCGGAAAGCGACGAGGGCGACGAGCGAGATGAGCGATACGAGCGATACGAGACGGTTTTAGGAGTCGGCGGATCACGACACCTAACGGGAATGAGGTGGAGACGAGTAAGGGCGGACCGGATCGTTGGCGATGGTCACAACGATGGCGGAACGAGGACGACAAGCTACGCGAGTGATCCAACGAGTGCGAGAGATGAAAGATGATCATATTCAAGTGCCCGAAGGCGGATATACAGGCGCTCGGAAGTATCCGAGGCGCTTTCTAACTATGCTATGGACGTTGATGCCATCCGCATTCCAAAACTCACCCCTTCCGAGAGAGAGCAATGCTTCAAGCAAGGACTCTGCCTTCGCTGCAGGAAAGCAGGACATAATGCCGCTTCCTGTTCCACATTCTCAACCAACTCCTCTTCCTTCAAAGGAACGACCAAGAAGGTCGCCAAAGCCGAAGAAGAGAACTTGCCGAACTTAGAAGAGATCGAGGATGATGACGATGAAAAAGTTGTTGGAAAGGCTATATTCTCTCTGGATTTTTGAAAAGGAGACCTCGTTCGACGCAAGGTTCTCCTATCGCTACATGTGCACCTGTACTAGTATCCTCCTTGTCTAAAGCAATGAAAATCCCCATCTCACTAGTAACCCCCTCGCACTCCCTCAAAGTCGTCGAAACCTCCGCCCTCATCGACAGTGGTGCAGAAATCTCCTGCATCGACTGGGCCTTCGTTCATAGAAACAACCTCTCTCGAGATTGCCTTCCCATACCCATCAGAGTCTGCAATGTCGATCAATCCACCAACCGAAAAGGCATATCCTTTTCTCCACCACCCTTTTCGTGGACATAGGAAAAGTCAATCAGAAAATCACCTTCCACATCATGGATTGCGGAAATGAGAATGTCATCCTAGGTCTCCCTTGGCTCCGGAATGCCAATCCCACTATCGACTGGGACAGACAAACTCTCACTATTCCGGAATCTGTCGATCAATCCGCATACCACCTACACATCGCCGACCTAGAACGACATAATACCCATTTCCCCAGACCAATCCCTCAGACTCCTCCCAATACAAAACCACCTCGTCATGTTGAAGTTCACCCTACTCACGACAAGAAACTCTATCGCTTTCTCGGATTCGAGACTGAGTCCCAATACCTCGAAAGAGTAATGGTCAATAGAGTCCTCTGTCGAGTGATGAGATGTGGCTCTCGTTTTATCCCCAAAGGATCTCTCTTAATAGCTCACCTCACCACCGCTACCAACCTTGCAGTCAAAGCAGAAAAAACGAAACCCAAGACCACCCTCCCCTCAGAATTCTCGTCAGTCTTCTCCGAGGAAGCTTCTTCACGCCTTCCACCCTCTTGTCCCTATGACCATGCAATACAACTCGACGACACCTTTATCCCCAAGATTGGGAAGATATACCCCCTCTCACCTGACAAACAGAAGGCCACAGAGGCCTTTCTAGAAGAAAACCTTTGCAATGGAAAGATCTGACCCTCCAAATTCCCCCAAGCCTCCTCGTTCTTCTTCGTGAAAAAGAAAGACGGCAAGCTTTGCCCATGTCAGGACTACCGATATCTCAACCCACACCACCCGCGACACATATCCTCCTCTCCCCCTCATCTTGGACCTCATCGACAAACTCAAAGGAGCTAAGGTCTTCACCAAGTTCGACGTCCGATGGGGTTATAACAATGTCCATATCAAGGAAGGAGATCACATAAAGGTCTCTTCGAACCAACGGTTATGTTCTTTGGCATGAATAACTCCCCCTCCACCTTCCAAAGATTCATGAATGATTCCTTCCGAGACATGATCGCCGAGGGATGGCTCGTAATCTACATGGATGATCTCCTGTTTTCCCCCGACGATGCTTCACACACCAAACATACCATGCGCGTCCTCCAATGAATGGCAGAGTTAGATCTCCATCTTCGCCTTGAAAAGTGTAACTTTGCCACAGCTGAAGTCGAATACCTCGGGATGATTGTCAAACCAGGCACTCTCGCCATGGACCCAGTAAAGCTGGACGGAATCGCCTCCTGGCCTACCCCCACTACGGTCAAGACGGTCCGATCATTCCTCGGTTTTGCCAACTTCTATCGACACTTTATTGACCATTATTCTGACATTGCCCGCCCCCTCATCAACCTCACTAAGAAGGACAAACCTTGGAACTGGTCTACTGCATGTCAATCCTCCTTCAACCATCTCAAGCAGTCATTTCTCTCAAAACCAGTCCTTCGCCTCCCCAATCTCTCCGCCCCCTTTGCCATTGCCACCGATGCCTCTCGCAATGCCACCGGTGCTATCCTTCTCCAAACCGACTCTAACGGCGACTGGCATCCATGCTCCTACCTCTCCCAATCTTTCATTCCTGCTGAACGCAATTATGACATCTATGATCGAGAGTTGCTCGCGGTCATTCACGTCCTTAAAGCATGGCACCAATACCTTTGGGGATTCCCTTTCCCTCCAAGTCTTTACCGACCACAAAAACCTCACCTTCTTCTGTAATCCCCAACATCTGAATCGCCGTCAGGCTCACTAGCTTCTTGACCTCGCCGATTTTGATCTTAACTTGATTACCCATGTCCCCGGGACAGCACTCGCCGGCCCTGACACCCTATCTCGCCGACCTGACAAACTCTCTGTCACCCCTGACAATGAAGACGTCATCCTCCTTCCCCCATCGCTCTTCGTCCGTGTCATCAACACCACCCTGCGGGATCTCATTACCTCTGCCTCCGGTAACACCTTGTCTGCAACGCCCTCCAAGCCTTTGATGGTACCATCCCTCCTGCCTTCCGCTCCCGTCTCTCCGACTGGCAGGTTGATGGCGGCCTCCTTACCTACCAACACCGTGTTTATATCCTTGATTCAGGTTCTCTTCGTCGCGACATCGTCGCTCGCTCTCATGACCACCCCTCTGCCGGCCACCCTGGCTATCTTAAAACCCGCCAACTCGTCGCCGCTGAATATTGGTGGCCTGGTCTTGCCCAATTCGTTCGCAAATATGTTGAAGGTTGTTCCCTTTGCCAGCAATGCAAGGCTAATACCCATCCGACCGTTCCTCCCCTTACCCCGATCAAGTCCGCCTCCTCCCGACCCTTCCAACAGATCTCCTGTGATCTTATCACTGACCTGCCTTCTTCCTCTGGGTTTGACTCCTTACTGGTCGTGGTCGACCATGGGCTTACAAAGGGGTGATTCTCTGTCCTACGAAGAAAACCATTACTGCTGAAGGGATAGCCACCCTTTTCTTTCACAAAGTCTACAAACGCTTCGGACTGTATGACCAAATCATATCAGATCGAGGCCCACAATTCGCTTCTTCCTTCACTTGGGAACTCGGAAAGGTCCTCAGATACAACCTCTCCCTCTCCACCGCTTATCACCCCTAAACTGATGGAGAAACAGAACGTGTCAACCAAGAGGTCGAGACCTACCTTCGGATCCTTTGTGGAGACAACCCCACTACTTGGTCCGATCTGATCACTCAAGCGGAGTTCGCTCACAATCATCGCCCCCATTCTGTAACCGGGAAATCCCCCTTCTTCCTCATGATGGGGTTTGAACCCCGTCCTCTCCCTACTGTCATTGCCGAAACCAATCTCCCTGCAATCGAATCCCAACTCAAATCCCTCTCTGCTGCTCGAGACGAGGCCCTTGCTGCACACAAACTCGCTCGACAAGTTATGTCTGCTAGAAATGACAGAGGATTCGTTCCTTTCTCCAAAGGAGACAAAGTCTGGCTCGAAGCCAAAAACCTCAAACGAAATCTCACCTCCTGGAAGTTTGCTCCAAAACGAGAAGGACCTTTTACCATCACTCAAGTCCTATCTCCCATCACCTATCAGCTGCGCCTCCCTAAAACATGGAGCATCCACAACGTGTTTCATGCTTCCCTCTTATCGCCCTATCGCAAAAACACTGTACACGGCCCAAACTTCCCCGCCCCACCTCCTGACCTTATTGAGGGAGAGAAGGAGTTTGAAATACTGCGGATTATTCGCCATAGAGGTCCTTTTAACAACTACATCTATTTGATCCGATGGAAAGGATATACGGCTGAAGAAGATACCTGGATTACAGAACGAGAACTAAAACACGCCAAAACAATCCTCCTAGCCTATAAGAAACTCCATCTTGTCGATTTTCCCTCAAACCATCGTCCCTCCTAACCACCATCTCCTCATCTTTATATCAAAAATGTCTAGCTATGTCCATTCCGATTCTATTTCTATCTCTTCTGTATCTTCCGTTTCTCTTTTTCCACCTCCTTCTCATTGTAGTTCTTCTTCTCCTACCAGTCTTCTGGCTCGAGGTCATCTCCCTAGCCCTCTTAGCGGAACGCCTATGGGTCTGGACGATCTCGAATCTCCTCCTTCCTCGCCCACCACCCAGGGTTTAGACAATGAAGTCGCTATTCCTTGGCGCGCCGACTCTCCTCCTCTTCCTGCCCGCTCAAATGTCTACCATATACAAGCAGTCGATGTTCCCCTCTATGCAAACAGACTGAGGACTGATGACGCCTCCCCTGAGGCTCTGCAAACACTGCGCACCTATCTACAGGACACCCGCTACACCAGGGATATCTATGCCCACGCCGACGTCGATTTCCCACTCCACTCCTTATATAATGCTTACATCCACACCTCTCGCCTCAAAGGCATCGTCTCCAATCTGAGGAACTCGTCTGACTCCCACGCAGCGTTCATCTCCTTCCAGGTTATTCTCGTCCACAGAGCAGTCAACGAACACCTTCTCTCTGCTATGCATCAACTCGGAATGACCGAATTCGTCGCTGATCTGGATCGCTTTCTGGCTGAGATGACCATTTACTCGACCCCTCTTATTATTCCATCATCTCCCCCAGGCCTTCCTTGTCCCCCTCTTCACGTTTGTATCCCTGCAGAAGTTGAAGCGGTTAGCCCACAAGCAATCCTCCCTCTCCCCACTAAGGCCACCTCCCTTCTTGCCACCTCCCCATCCCCATCTCCTCCTCTAGGACTTGAGGAAATCAACGCAGCGGTAGAGGCCATCGAGGCAGTCCATAACTCAGTCTCAGTGACAAGTGATGAAGACGAACATCTGGAGAACACCGATCCCGCTTATCGCTCTCCTCCACCCACTCCCTCCATCACATTGACTCCCTCCACATCCTCTCTCCCCTTAGACGCTCAAGAAACTGCCGTCATGAATTCGGTGGAAGCTAGGCTGGATTGGGAACTCGACCTCCCTGTGGATCGCAGACACAGGTTATACCCCAAAGCGTGCTTTTCCTGTCACCGCCTCAGTCACATCCGCGTCGACTGCCTCCACTACACTTGTCCCCTCTGCCTCAAAAAGGCCCCAGGGCATCCCCAAGGTGCCTGTCCTCTCAAACAATGTGCCCCAAAACCATCTCCTTCTGCGTCCTCTTCGTCCTCATCCTCATCCCGCTCCTCTTATCATTCAGCCCGCTCTGGTCGAGGTCGCGCCAAACCCTTTCGTCCACCTCGAGGATCTACCTCTTCTCGTCGTACTCGCCCTCCTCCTACTTATCCTACCCCCTCTGGTCGTTCCCCATCCCCAGACTATGACTACGATCAAGAGGACGTCTACAACGGCAAAGCGGATGCCAATGTATATGACAAACATCCTTGGACAGGGATTGAATATTAAAGCTTGGATTGGTGATCTCAAGGCTACAAGGGGGGTAATGTTACAATTGTCTCCAGTGTTCTCCCTATGCCTCTTTTCTCTCTCTTTTTGCTACGCTTATCGCGCTTACCTCGTATTCACCATGTATCATAGATCTCGGGCGATTTCGCATTTCGATCCACATCACTGATGATCCTACCTTTCCCTATCTCCAATTCCTATCTCTTCCTATCTCTGTTCTGCGTTTTCCCTATCTTTTATGACTCATGATGACCCCATCATTCGTCATTGTATGACTGATCCTCTGCAGCTTCTTATCATCTATACTGCGGATGACGCATTCCTTCCACGCGATTCCATCGCAGTCTATCTCTTTAGTATTTAGAGACTGTCATATTACTTTGTAACCCTAAGCTAGAGCTACTTGGAATATCACCAGAGTTCTCTGCCCTCCCTCGAGCCTTTCGCCTCTTAAGTCCCTTCGAGCCCCTGCCCTCTTTGGGTGTGTTCTTAGTCTTCGAGTGAAGCGACTCTTCGTGAGATCCTCCTTGTCAAACTCTCAGTCCCTTTGCCTTCGAGTCTCGCCAGGCGTTACGTCTGCTCGACTATCCTTCGTCTTTAGTCCCTCCAAGTCTACATCCGACCCTATCCGGGCCAGCTGTAACAGCATGCGCCTCCACTGATTGGCGAACCTTTCGAACACCGGAACCACTACACCAAGCATCGGTAAGCTCTCCAATGTAATCAAGTGCTGGGCACGGTAAGGAATCTACAATGACAATGATCAATACACAAGCGACAAGCGGCCTGTCACAAGCCTCCCGATGTGTAAAACTCAAAGTACGTACCTCAAGGATCAATTCCATGTCATGGAGTATCACTCAATCTGTCTGACTGCCAGGCTGGAAGTAAACGATGTCGTGTTGGGTTGGTAGCAAGAAAAATTGTTCAAGTGGCTGTAGTCCGCTCGTTAGATATTCATACGTAATCCTGAGTTTACATACCTGCTGCATCTCGCGAAGGTGGTTAATCATTTTGTAGACGGAAACCCACCATGACTTGACATCTGGGACGAGCTTCTTTGCAGTAATGTCGGTGTGCTGACCATCGAGATCCAGCCAAAACAGTGTCATTCCCGTTCTTGATTGTGCCATGAAATGCTTGCCGACGGAGATGCGATGCCCACAGACAGTGAACAACGTTGCGGCTGAGCTTGATAGGGTCTTGTTTGAGTCCTTCCGTGTAACATTTCTTGTCGATGTTGTTCCCGAGACCGTCGACCCATTTTGTGAAGGAGTGGTGGCTTGAAAATCCATGGCTTTGTAATTTTCTGTGACGTATTTTGCGCAGGTGTTGAGAAGATGAGGTAAGCATATTATTTGGCATTTATCGGCATCAAAATCTATCCCACGTGATGCCAGCAGTGTGGCGAGATGTCTTATTGCCGCATTGTTATTTGCGGTACCATCGAGTGTGAAGTGTCCGACCTAACAAAGTTGAGTGGGTTATTGAGGTCAGAGAAAGAAAACACAAACTTTGTGTGTGATTTGAGCTCGGTCAAGCAGCAGAAGGATCCTGTTGGCTATGATTTCACCCATGTGACTCTCTGGCAAATAGTGAAAAGCAATGAGCGCGGACTTGAGTTGTAGCGAGGACGTCTTTGGTGACTCGGGGCCGATCCAGTGTGCCGTGAGGGCCATGAATGGCCTACGAGATGTGTCAGACCAGATATCGCTTGTACAGATACCCTACCAAGCGCATTCTACAGTACACATGTTGAAGTAAAGCGAATGTAATCGCTTTGTGGAAAACTTGCCTGGAGGTCCTCTCTCAACACACGAAAATGCTCTTTCCACGCTTGAATAATGAGCTCACGCATTTTTGTGCGTCGAGGTATATCTGAGTCTCGTTGAAAGGCAGGTCGGAGCAGTAACAGGAGTTTCCTAAACTCGGGGCATTCGATGACATTGATCGACTGGGATAGGTGTCAGAAAATCGGCAATAGAAAAAAATACACCTACTTGGTCATCAGCGACAATGAAGTCCACTAGGAAACACTGCAATGTCACTGTGGAGCATTCGGGCAGACCATTGTGGCACGAATCGGATGGTTTTGCACCTGCAAGCTGGAGTCGGATGTTGTCGAGTTTGTTGCATGGAATGTGTTCTGTGGTGTACCACGAGGTGCTCTAGCCCGAGGAATGCGTAGCGCAGGGTCGTTGTCGTCATCTTTGTCATCAAGGTCCTGATTCAACCCGGCTTCTATATCAATTAATTCATATTCTGGTGAGCGCTGTGGGTCTCCTCTTGCTGTGCGATGAGCTGTTTGGGTATGTCCGGTAGGTCATGTGAGCTGAGTAGCCTCGCCATGATCATCATCGTCATTGCCATTGCCATTGCCATCCTGATGAGTGTACCGTCGTGGTCGTGGAGCACGGTGAGGACGAGCACCCTGTGGTAGTGGGGGCACTTGAGTAGGGGACGGGCGAGAGGGGATAGCTGGTGCGTTCGTTAGTAAGGATATGAGTATAAACCCGG
>JBBPOJ010001869.1:0-11020 GCA_038091395.1 Leccinum rimulosum
CCATGAAATGCAGATGTTGGCGGTGGAAGTTACACGCAGGCCTGGCCCAGAAAAGTAAAGGTGGACCTATATGAGTGATTTGATCAACTACATGGGATTATAAAATTGCTTGAAGAATTACTGCAGTCAGACTCGTGGAGGGTGGCGGAAGAAGATCCGATGGTCGGTCGAATCGCATAAGCCTGAGGTTCCCACGACCCGGGTGCAAAGCATCTCGGTAGACTTGCTAGTAGGAAAGATGGCGGCAAGAAATTATGGCAAGAAAATCATGGACATTCAACGTAGTATATGCATTACAGTGAGGACAAAAACCATGAGAACATGTATGATGCTCGGCCATGCGGCACTGAGTCTCACAAATTTCCATCGTCTTCAACGAAGAGTCGAAGACAGACCGACCAGCATCAATGATCTCATTATTCTCGCCAACATTCCAGACTGCTCAAAGCTTGGCTCCTGGTTATGTTCTTACTTGACGTTAGTGTAGCATTTCATTAAACGAGAACTCAATTTACGTAGACCCATACCGTTTGCGATACCGCCAAAGTAACCAGACTTCTCATGCAGATCTTGCAGGCCAGCCATCAGAGGAAGATCCAGATCATCACTGTCACCCGCCATATCAGTCCCTCAGAGCGGCAGGTACTGCCGCACACTGTTGTAGAAGACCTAGAAGTTCCAGATAGAAGTTCCAGATGGATGCACATTTGATGGTGATGTGGGGCAGCCGAGTTCATTGTAGCAAACCTCGGTGATTTTTCCGAGTGATGCCGTAGATAGGAGACGGGATTGTCAGGATCAATATATAAATTGCGAACATGGTTAATCGCGTTGTGGGTGAACCACCATCTTGAGATTGAGAGTCATAGTCGGCAGCACATTGCTGGGGGACATGTGGTAAGACCCTCTGGCAAGTGTGATCAAGTTACATTAGAAAAGATGACTGCCACCGACGGCACATGAATGCAGCACCTTTTTTTGTCATACCTCGTTGATGCGAAACATATGGCCATCCAGCTCCTGTTGCAGCCAGGGGATGAATAACTAACGGAATGGCAAGCTAGAGTAGTGCAGATTAGTAGCATACACCATAATTTACCCACTGGAAGCAATTGCATTCACCTTGCATAAAATTGTTTGTATACCCTTCCGCACTCTTCCTCACCATCATAGATGATGTCCGCTCGAATAGAAACATGGTTGTATACGCGTCGGTCCATCTCTTTCTCGCGGTCGGCAGCATCGCCGGGTGTCCTTCCTGTCATTGTTGTTCACAGTGTCGTTGGGGATACCAACAAGTCAGACAAGGGGAGTCAAATTAGTCTACCAAGATACGGTACATTTCAAGCTGTTCCGTCTCTCCTGCAGGACGCGAGGTTGAACAGCATGATCGACGACGAACAAAAAGGACACTAACTGGAGATAGGAGGAGCGGAGGCAAGTTGGAGTCTATACCGATAGTCCGGGGAGTCTTCTTTACTTCGCAGCTTGAACGTCCCGACCTTGTCCTCGTCGAACCCGCACATCTCTTGAGGTACGGCTTGACTGCTCTCGATGAGGTCGATGTGCCGAAAGGCTTTAGATGCTTATTGTTGGGATACAACATGAGCTGGAGAAGGATGGGCGAAAAAAAGGGGGACACTCACAAGCTCCATGCTCCTGGCATCGCTAGTTCCGGTCCATGTATGTCATTCCGACCCCCGTCCGCGCGCGCGCTCACTCAAGATCAAAGAGCAATACCTCCGCAGTGTCCTGACCGTCGTTCCCGAGCCGGAGTTCGACTCCTGACTCTCTTTCTTGCGGACAACAGTGTTGCAATGCCGCCGTCCTTCCTGCCATTGTTGTTGGGTAGGACGTGTGAGCCAATGCATTCAATGGGGCTGCCAACAAGCTAGACAAGGAAGATACGAGATTCCCGGAACCGTGGGAACCTTGTAGGCCTGCCTCCTGCTGCCCTTGCCCGCATCAAAATGGACGTGTCCAACTTGCTTGCCTCCCAAACAGCCAAAATGTAAGTAAAATAAAACATAAAACCACCCAAGTTCACCGAATCCACCTTCAGCCAATCCATCACCGTCGACAAAGACACACCCCTCGTCGTCGATGCAGGTTTCCTCACCGTAACAGACCCAAACGCCATCGACGAAGAGAGCTACACGTACGTCCTTTTGATCTATCTTGTATCCCAGCTCATCATCGTCTTCAGTACCGACCTCGAAGGCTACCTCCGATCTACCGCACGCGATGGTATCCAAGCCCTCGTAGCCGCACTCTACGCACTCCCCATCCAGTCCTCCCCCGACGGCCCCGCAGCGCAGCTCCCCCCGCCTACGACTGCCCTCCCGCGTACCAAGCCCCTCCCCAAACCCAAACTGCCGACGAAATGGGAACGCTTCGCGGCAGCCAAAGGCATCCAAAAGACACGGCGCGAAAAGAAGGTGTGGGACGAGGAACGACAGGAGTGGGTCGCCCGCTGGGGACGTGGTGGGAAGAGTAGGGAGGAGGAGGACAAGTGGATACACGAGGTCAAGGCGAATGCTGGTGCGTGTCCTCTTTTTTTTTTCGTTTCCCTTCTTTGTAAACTGACGCGTTTGGAAAAAGCGGTCGACCATGATCCGGCACAAGAAGCTCGCACCGCCCGTAAGGCTCGCGTTGCCAAAAATGAACGGCAGCGACTTCAAAACCTCGCCCAGGCCGAGGAGGCACAAGCCGCCCGTGAGGGACGCCAAGAACGCCAGAGCGATATCAATCGAACGCTTGCGACGACGCGCATTAGCACGGCCAGTATGGGTAAGTTCGACAAGAAACTCGAGGGAGACAAGAAGATGAGCGGGGTTAAGCGCAAGGTCTGTGTTCCGGCTTACTTTTATTTTATTTTATTTTGTGCGCATGCTCAGATTTGACTTTTAGTTTGACCCCGCCGAAGTTTCCGCAGAGAAAGAAAAGAATTCCTCTCTTGCACTCTTATCGAAACTGGACGGCGAGACCAAGCGGGCTCGAAGAGATAAGGGTGGTGACGGTGAGGACGTGGTCAACGTTCGGAAAGCAATCAAAGCGGTCAGTAAAGGCAGAGGTGGCGTTGCGCTTGGCCGAGAAACGACCCGTAACTCGTCCAGAGGAACGTCCAAAGGAAAACGAGGGAAACGATAATCTCGATCACACAACTGATCGCCACGATGAAAAAAAAAATCCCCAAATCACTGTATTGATTTATTTCAGGGGGAAAAACGTCCATGTCGCATTACGGCTCATACCAAAGTTAGAGTACAAACGAGAGTTACATACAGAGAACATGGTACAAACCAGTCTTTTCATCATTCCCGACCCAGCTCAGCCTATTCCACTACTTCTCGGCAGGCAGGTTGTCCATGTTGGCCTTGCCCTCTTTTATCCATTCCTCCTTGACCAACTTCTCCCTATCAAGATAGTAATACCTGTACACCAGCTTGATCGTCCCCTCGCTGACCCCCGCCACCGCACTGATATCTCGTGCGGCCTTTGGCTTACCCAATAACAAACACGTAAAGTATATCGCGCCGCCAGCGATCGAGACAGGGCTTCTCCCATCCGCGATCCCGTGTAGACGCGCAGCCACTATGATGTCCGAACACACCGACTGCACGCTGACCGGCAGATCCAGGTGGTTGCAGTACCGGACCAACAGCGTCTCCGGCCCGGTTGACGGGCTGTTATGACCGTTACTCTGCGCAGTCGCACCAGGAGAGAGATTGAACGCCTGCTCGAGTGCCTTGTAGCACTGCCCGAGCGTCTTCTTCGACACGTGTGTCAGGTTGCATATCTCTCTAAACGTCCGAGGAACGTGCGCCTGACGACATGCGATGAAGATGCACGCTGCAATGACTGCCTCGAGGGGCTTTCCACGCAAAAGCTTTTCTTCGTCCGAGCGCTTGTACAGCTGCTTGGCGATGTCGCTGATGGTTTTGGGTAGGGAGAACTGGTCGCACCAGCTTCCAATGTCGCGGAACGCCGTGAGGAGGTTGCGCTCCGAACGGGAGCTCTGCGAGCGTGAGGCAGCCCGCTGCAGCTCACGTGCTATTCCCGACCCGCCGTCCCGGAAACTAATGACGGTATCGAGCTGTTCCATACCCTCTAGAAGAGGGTCCGAAGCAGCACCAACACGGGAAGGGTCGTCTCCTTCATCGTTGGCAAACGTCTAAGGAAGACGTCGTATGCAGCGTCGTAACAAAAAAACAAGAGAAAAATAAGTTGGAAATGCGCTTACCCTCCACTCGCTCCTAGTGTCCACGATACGGTCGCCCAACACCAGACCGCAGCTCCCACACACAAGGTCCCCACTTCCAAACTCCTCGACGATGTGTGGGTTGGGGTCTCTGCACTCCGGACAGATAAGACGTACGGCCAAGTCTGGCCCGTACGTGGCTTGTTGGACTTTCTGAGCATTCGCGGCGAGAGGAAATGGCTGTGAGAACGCCATGATGGTGCAGAACGCAGATGCTGTGGAGTGGAGTCGGGAACGAGTGGTTGAACAACGAAGCGGTGTTGACCGCTCGAATGCTTGTGGTGGTCGAGGACAAAGAAAATGCGTTCTGGTGAGCCAATCGAATGGGCCAGGCTGACAAAGATATTACACCTCGGAAATTACGTAACCTTGCACCATTCCTAAGAACCACAGTGACGATATCATGGAGAACTACAGCGATGATATGGAGAAACACGCGCTGGCAATCCTCGACGAGAACGACTGGCATGCTAATTAGTACCAGACGGATTTTACTACTAGACTCTGGAAAAGAAGGTGGCAGGGAGCTCTCCACTCCTAATTTTTTGTACCACCTGATTGCAAATTTTCGGTGGGAAGGTCCTCTATCAATTCTGGAAACAGCTTGGGATTTGATGAAAAGCTAGAAGAGAACAGTCAGTCAAAATCTTTATTTCATTCAATTTTTATGGCTCACTTTTGCAGTCGAAAGTCTGAAAGAGGAGAAATTCGTGTCTGCAGAAAAGTATTTCGAGGAAACTTCGACCCTGTAGTAAAGACATCATCTGAGTACTTTATTCATCTTGGTGTCCAATGTGAGCAAAATTTCCGATCGCTTTTTAGCCGTTTGACGATCATCGAAGCCGCAGTCGTGAATCCGGAGGGAAAAAATACGGGACAAGTAGTACTGCACATCCCGCCAGTGAAAGCCGTCAGCGAGGACACGAACAGGCTCCTCGAGGAAGTCAACAAAGAAGGGAATTTTGGAACACGAACGCAAGACTTGTTGAAGAAATTGGTGCGCATATATCCATCTCAGAGCCATACCATCCGTTTCAATGCCGTACCGCGCAGTCAATTAAACGTGATGGGAAGTCTTGCTTGAAGTTGACTGGCCTCGAATTGTCCCATTCGATAAGGACGGAATTTATCCTACTCTAGCACACATCATTCCAAACTCTATACACGAAAAGGTTTGCGTTTAACTGTTGCAAACACCATGTTTTCTCATAACTTCCATTTAGTCACGCACACTGGAGTGTAAAGCTATATTTGCCGGTAACGTCACGAGAAATGATATTATGCACCATCTGAATTACATCGGCAATGTCATGAATATGCAGATGGATGCTCATAGATCATATAATGTTTGAAGTGGGGGACTCAGAGGAAGATGGTGGAGAGGTGTGATCTCATTGATACCTCATTGTCACTGATCCATTCGATCAGACTAAATACTTCTTTCGAAAGTTTCGCACTGATCCTCATAGTTGCTCCCCGGGGATCATCAGTTTGGCGGAGGGCAATGAAATTCATTTCGGAGAAGGATCCGGCTGGCTGTCACTCGAGTTCTGAAGATAAGTGGTGCTGCTGATATAATCTCCCAATGGAAGGACGAAGCAGATGATGACGATGGATGTTATTGTCCCTCCGTCGCCTCCCAAGAGTTTTGGACGCCAACCTCCTTCTTTCTGGCAGAGCCGTGATTGCTCTTTGAGAAGTTTACCAGTCGTTCGACGTGCTGTTTCCGTGGCTTACAGCAGTCGTTTCGGAACGTGAGAGTGAGGAAGGGGCCGCGACAGCGTCGATCGCCGTGCGTGCAGTTGTAGCTCTCGGCGGGTCGATACTGGTGCGCTGCGAACGAGAGGGTTCACGATTCGTTTTTTAACGCCTGGGGACCGTATTGGGGTGCGCCCGCGCACAGGTCGTGAACGCGAAGGTGCGCGGCAGCCGTTACGGAGCGCGCGCTGATGTAAAGGGAAGCAGGGGGAGATGGCAGCGCGCCGAACGCGTCGATGTTACCGGCGATGATGTTGAAGGTGTGCGCAACTCGGCGTTGAGCGAGCGAGAGAGTCCTGGGCGCGTGCTTGAATGTTGGCGCAAAGGCACTGTGGTGGCCGTCAATCACGTTGAGCGCGAATGGCCGAACGAACACGCGAAGAGGATGAACGCCTCAAATTACTATCTGATGTGTTGATTGTTCGTTGTTTCAAACCTACCGCGATCGTCGATACAACATTACCTGAAATTCAACGTACCTGATTCGACTCTCTCGCACATAACTTTTCTTGATAACTTCCCACTAGGTTTTGTTACATCTAATCGTGATTGTTTGCAATAGCTACGCAAAAGAGAAGAAAAGTCACAATAGGCGTCGCTCGCCATGGAGTTTAGATATCAGCAACAAGACAGAAGAACAACAGAGAACAAATGCATGAGAATGGCTACGAGGATTCAGAGTATGTCATGGATGTAAGCGCGGATGCAAGTCTGTACGGAACGGAACGTCACTGCGGCAGGTCGTCATAAGCATGAACAGGATGGGGGGAAAAAGACACGAGGATAGCAGTGTATGTATCCCACATTATTGAACCAAAAAAACAAGAGAAAGAAAGAATTTAACAAACGAGACGCAACACAACTCATGACCAAAAAAGGTTCGTTCAGTAATATACAGCCTGAGATGCTTGTGGATCAGTTTGATACATCTCATACCGTGGCACCTGGGACGCGTCGTAATACTGAGAGTATCCGTACTGGTCCGGGTAGTAGTAACCCTGGTACGTCGCATAGCCGTACATGGAAGGATCCATGCGTTGTTCCGACGTGACACCGGCATCCCCGTGCATCTCTGAAGCATCGTGTGACAGGTAGTGCTCTGAAGGCACAGACAATTGCGCGTCGTTGACAGGGCTCGAGGGGCGCGAGGGTTCAAACGCTGCGGCACTTGTCCTCAAACTAGACGGTCGTCGCTGCGACCTTGCCGACTTCGGCTCGAGTTGTGATGAAGGAGCCCGGATCTCAATGCGAGAACTCTGCCGAGGGAACGCAAACATCGGGTTCCCAGTCGACGGATCAATGTATCCGTTGAGAGGTGGGGTATGAGGTGCCGACAGAAAGTCTGGAGAGCCAGTGGGATGATGATGCAGGTGACCAGGCACGTACGATACACCGGGCGGCGTCATCACACCGTGGGTCACAGGACGTGGCATATAAATCGGCGGAGGAAGGTACACGGGACGGCCGGTAGCCACTTCATATGCCATACCGTGTTGAGCGATCGCGATACCAGGTGGCAAAGGTGACCCATAGCCGTACGGTGAGCTGTAAGGAGGGGAGGATTGGGGTGCGGGGAAAACGGTCTGAAGTGGTGGGGGTGCGGGTGGGAGGGTACGCCGGCCACCAGAAACCTCTTGTGAGTCGGGCGCGCCAGGAGTATCCGCCTTTAGCAGTGTCGGGGCCACCGTATCTTGGTGTCCGTGAAGAACTCCATCAACAGGATTCGAGGCTGGTTGTGCAGGTTGTGTCTGCACTGGCAACAGAGCAGTGCTGGGCAATGCAGCTGGCGACCCTGTAGGTTGTGTATGAAGAACAGTGTCGCCCGACGTTTCAACGGTTGTCGCAGTCGACGGGAGTTTGATGCCGACTATCGGTGCACGGGGAGGAACAAGCTCAGGTCTCACGGTGAAGACGTCTTCGAGGGGAGGTTCCCCGACGGGCGCCACCTGCACAGGATTCAGCTGGTTCACCTTCTCCCTGGCAGCGCGCCTGGGCAAGCGCACAACAAAGTTCTTCTCGCTGTCCCCCGAGCCTTGTGACTCTGAAGGAAGAAGTGGTTTCGGGCGTTCAGCCGCCTGCGCTGAGCCACGGACAACTTGTGCCTCTGCATTCGCGAGCTTAACGCGGTAACTTGGAGCACTACCAGCACGAGGTTTGGGCCCACTGTCGTGGAAAAGGGACGTTTCAAGGTGCTTTGTCCAGGGGTACTCGGGTTTCATGGCATACCAAATTTTCCCCAGTGCAGAGGAGGCGGAAGCAGTGGCAGGGGATCGAGGTGAATGAGCAACCCCGCCACCCCGAGGCACTCCGCCCCTTCCACCGCCCCTTCCACGACCTGCAATAAAGCCACCTCTCCCACGGGATGGAGTAAAGCCTCGAGTGGGTCTTGCCGGCGGCTGTTGCTGTGCCACCTCGCGCCTTTTTTCATCTCGCTGCTTCATTTCCTCAAAACCATCGTGGTTCCAGGGCCGATCAGCGGGGGGCGGCTCAGCAGGGGATTCTTCCCGTGCAGCGGGGCTGTCTTCAGATTGACTGCTACGCAGAGGAGGAGCTGGAGCTGGACCAGAAAAGCTTGCACCTCTGCCTCTGCCACGAATGAACCCTCGGTCGAACGAACCTCTCCCACGCCCTCGACTCTGCCATCGGCCTCTCCACCATCCACTCAAACTTCGTAAATCCTTGTCCAGCAAGCGGTCATCGTGGCCCCAAAACTCTCCGACAGTGGGGACATATGATGGATCTGTCTCCAGTCGTTGCTGGTACGCTTGACGAGCAGACTGACCAGATGGACGTTGGAAGCTACTTCGAGACGATTGTCTCGACGTAGAGGCAACTGGTTGGTCAGATGTAGGCTCGACAGGGGTATCCTCTGGTTTCTCTGACAAAGTTGCAGAAGCAGAGGGGGCAACAGGGCGGTCGACCGTAGGCGCCGATGCAGCACGCTTCACAGGCGGGCGCTTGAAGGGTTTTGCAGGTTTGCGCGGGATGGGCTTAGGCCTCAGGTCGATCGATGGACCAGCAAGGTCTGCAAATTCAATGACAGGAAGCTCGGCGGGGCCATGATCATTTTCCTCGGCGACCATCTCGGACCAATTCCCAGAGTCGGTGAAAAAGGGAGCACGTTGGCCGTGCACGCTGTTGGTCGGCTTGGACGCCAACTCGTTGACAGCCGGGACGCCTCCGGAACTTTGGGTCGTATTAGGAGTGAGTATGCGTGAGTGAGAGGCCGACAGAATGTCCTCAGAGACGGGTTCGGTGTCGGAATCGGTGGATGAATCAGTGGAGGAATGGCCATCGTCATCGGACTCCGAGTCTGTCCCCACCTCACGCTCAAACTCTTCGTCACTCCCAAAATCGTTCCTAGCCCTGCCTCGACGTCTGACGGTACGGGTCTTCTTGGGTGGCGGCAGAGGGTGTGATGGGTGAGCACGGCGTGCCTCCGGGATTGAGGTGGAGTGGTGGGGTGCAGTTGGGGGCATGGCTAGAGACATGAAGCGAATATGAATGGCACCGAAGAGCAAGACGTAAGGGGTCTGAAAGACGTTACCTGAGTGTTAGGGTGATATGAGCGGTCAAGACCCCAATCGGTGTCAGGTCAGATCAAGTGGCGAAAAAAAAACGGCGAAAAAATGTGAAAAAAGCAGATGAATGTATGAGTGAAGATCTCGGCTCAGGATAAGAGATTGTTGGTGAATAAGAACGTTTTGAAGGCGTTGTAGCCGATGCGGAGGGTCAGCGTGGAGGATAGCGACAAAGGGAAACTGCGGACTTTGCCGTTCGCTCACGCTGAACCGCGGCACCGGCCAGTGGCACTGCCTCGTCTTCCATCTTGACTCGATCGATGCCTGTCCTAGACACAAATTTTGATCACTACCAGACGCGCCTGTCAACGGGCAGGTCGTATCATTACGTAGATCAGCGACCGGAGAACAGCGAGCATGCTGTAACCTTGCTTTGTATCCATGGCTTTCCAGACTTATGGTATGGCTGGAGAAATCAGATACGACCTTGGGTCGCAGAGGGTTACCGGGTCGTAGTCCCAGACATGTTGGGGTACGGAAAAACAGACATGCCCTTGGAAGCGTCCGCCTACTCTACGAAACGCCTTTGCGACGACCTCGCTGCTCTCCTGGATCACCTCGGAGTCCAGAAGGCCGTCAGTGCTAAAATTACGCTTTTCTAAAAACATCCTCACCAGTGTTTAGGTTGTCATGGGTCATGACTGGGGTTCGTGGATAGCTGGCAGGTTCGCACTGTGGCATCCCGAGAGATTGCTTGCATTGGCTTTGTATGTTGTCATGTTTGATCAAGCGAATCGTGGTTGAACTGGCCGACCCAGGTTGTCCATTCCATACAGCCCACCGACGACACAGCATGTGTCGGTGCACGATCTGGTTCAGCATTATCCAAACTTTGGCTACCAAGTGTTCTTTGCTTCCGAGCAGTCTGCCGCTGAAATCGAGGCCCATGTAAGGAGGAATGCTTCTGTAATTTGAACAATGCGCCCTGACACGCCTGAAAGCTGTCTCGGTTTTTCAAACTGGTGTTCATGACCCTTGCCGATCGCGCAAAATTCGGCTTCTTACGCCTCGGCGAACTTCAAAAGCGCTTAATCAGTGAGGAAGAGCCTGGCGCCATTTTGTTCGACGAGAAGGTGCCTCATTCTCTCATTCGAGATTTGTGTTGTCTGACCTGTGGTCTCAGGAATTCGAATATTATATTTCAAACTTCAAAAGAGGCATGATCGGCCCTCTATCGTACTACCGTACGACCAAAGTTCGCTTCGAAGAAGAAAGAGGTTAATACACCTCATTCACACCGCAATCGACTTGACAAATTATCTTAGACGCAGCATTGCCCTCAAAACTTCCTCCCAATCTCCCCGTCCTCACACTCTACGGGACCAAAGACGGGACGTGCTCCCCAGTGGCCCTTGAAAACTCGCAGAAATTCGTAGATCAGTTGCAGGTGGTTTCCTTGCCCAACATCGGCCACTGGATC
>JBBPOJ010001870.1:0-11018 GCA_038091395.1 Leccinum rimulosum
TTCGCGCTCGCCGAAAGTCTGCCCCGAGCCTTAGTCGACATGAAACAACTCCGCTTGCAGCGGCCCTCGGGACCTTGGTCCTTTGTCCGCTCTACCTTTCAGAGCTGCCTCAGGTAAGATAAGTAAAAGACCCTCTTCACAGTCTTCGACATGCATGTCATTCATCGTGTTGGCACCAAGTACCTGGCAGCGTTACCCAACTTTCTACGCCAGGTCGGGAAAGATCATTTTGTTGATTTGTAGACACCTTCAAAGCCGTTCAGTTTCGCATTCGTCGGCTAACGTCCGCCTCTGCGTGCGCTCATCTTCACCGACGCCGTAAGTCCGTGGACGGTTGCGTTGTTGGGCCCCGCGATCAGGAAGTGGGGGATCATCGATCAGATCTCAGACCTCACCCGGAAAGTAGATGACGGTGCGAATTGGATTCTCAGCGCTTCCACGATCTTCCTCCGAAATCAAAAAGTGTCAGCCTATCAAGTAGGATAGACGAACTTAGAGGTATACCCGGATCGAGGTGCGTATTCGTCGGATCACACCTGAAGCTTGAAGCACGGAGTGTCACATTGGCATCAAGGGAAACGGTCGCAGTTAGTACGCTGTTCTTCTTTTACTCGCTGTTTCAAGTCCAAACCAATGTCTGACCATTCGTTGAGATTATTTTCTGCAGGCCCGCCTCTCGCATTGTCGCCAATAGTACCAATGCCTGACGCGTGGACATGGCGGTTATGTCTAGAGTTTGTCGCGAGTCAGGTGAGAGTGGTCAGCTGTCTGTGAATTAGCTCCCTCGATCCACCTTCTGGCATTGAAAACTCATTTGAACTTTCTTAGATTCTGCTCATATACTACCTACGGCAGCCGGGTGCACAGGGAATACACGTCTTGCAGGACGAGCAGTCAGAGCTCTATCGTGATATGGAGGACGATGCTCGATCAGCATCCACCGTCGTGGTGGCGTGAAAGCTCCCATTGAATTGCGTGCTATTTCCGATCACAAGTCCTTTACAAACGAATCTTGATCATGCAGTTCAGACTTGTCGTGCCGGGCAATGATTGAGACAATATTCCAGTTAAGCACATGCACAGGATGTATCGAGAGACAATACATTCTAATATGTACCAAGGGCAGGCATAACTGAGAGAATCATTCTTGGTAAGTACAAACTACTGATTGATCTAGTCCTACACGCGAGGTAATCAAACTTGAAGCTGAAGCCTTGTCTACATGTGAGTGGTCGATTCGGAACTATATGTACGTATCTGATCGTGTCATGGTAATCATAAGGGCGCCTTTACCTGCTCGACTAATCGCATGAAGTTCTTTGCGAAGAAGGGTCCCGGCTTCTTAGCGAGGTAAACGGGTGTCTGTCCGTCCAGGTTCCGTGCATAAGGATTGGCTCCAGCGTTGAGCAGCATCTGGACAACCTTCCATTCCTCCATCGCGTCCTCACAGAAGTGGTGTCGCAGAAGGACATGGAGTGGTGTATCCCCCTTGTTATTGACAACGCATGGATTGGCACCTTCGCGGATAAGGAGACGTATCATCGCAGCCTGCCAGGCTTCACGTTCGAATTCAGCGGTCTGCCAGTAAGACACAGCAGAAAGCAGCACATCAGATGGAAGTGGCACCCCTTCTGAGAGCAAATATTTTAACACGGAAATGTGGTATCGTCTTGCAGCAATGTGGAGAGGTGTCTCTCCAGCTGAATTGCAAAGCGACAGGTGGCAACCCAAATGAACGAGAAGTTTGACAGTCTCCAAGCAATCTTCTTCCGAATGCCCAAGTTCAACAGCACGATGCAAGGCGGTGTCTCCATTGGGTGCTACGACGCGCACATCTGCACCATCCAAGGTGGAAAGATACCGAACTGCTGGCGCTTTGTGGGAATCTCTCGTACACGAGGCAGCGGCGAGAAAGGCACTAGGAGGAACCAATGTGCCTTCAAGTGACAAGAGATACTCCATGGTCCCTATGTCTCCATATGTCGCGGCAGCGAGAAAGACATCGGGAGAAAGGGATGCGCCGCGGGACAAGAGAAACTTCATGATATCGAGGTGTCCACATGACGCCGCGGCATGAAGAGGTGTGTGTCCAGCTGAGTTGCGGGCATGTATGTCACATCCAGCTCCGATAATCAGAACCTTGACTGTTTCCAAGAGATCGCTTTCATGTTTAAATTCGCCCCGTAGGGCCAGATGCAGTGCTGTATCGCCTTCGGTTGTGATGGTAGTTGTGTCTGCCCCTTTGTCGATGAGAAAGCGAACCACAGGGGTAATGGGAGTCATATTAGGAGCATAAGGATTTCCAGCAGCTGCCGCGAGTAGAATATCCGGAGGCAGTGGTACACTGAGCGAGAGCAAATAGTTTATAACGGAGAGGTACCCTTGTCTCGCCGCCGCATGCATGGGTGTTTTGTGGGTCACGTTGAACGCACGGGGGTCGCTCCCAGCAGAAATCAAGAGTTCCGTGAACTTCAGAGAAGAAGATTCCGGGTAGGACAGTAAGACAGCACGGAGGAGGTGAGTATTTCCATCTGCGGTAACGGCACGTACATCTGCCCCTTTGTCGATCAGTGACTGAATTACTTGTGTCGTGGTGGTGTGATCGTAAGGCAGACAGAGCAATATGTCAGGTGGGATCAGTGCACCCTGCGACAATAGGTATTCCATGATTTTCATGTGTCCTTGGCGTACGGCAGCATGAAGTGAAGTTCGTCCGCGGCTGTTGCATGCAGAGGCATCACATCCGGCCGCCACAAGAGTCTTGACTACTTGGAATATATATTGTTCATCCTGCGAACCAGTGGTCCGACTCGTCCGAGTCATTACAAGGTGCAACAAATTGTCTCCACCGGGCGTTTTCACGTTCGGGTCTGCACCGTGTTTAAGGAGTAGTCTAACCATGACCGGAAGTTCAAGTTCGGGTATGTCAAGTTGATCTAATGATTCACATGCTGAAAGCAAGATGTCCGGGGAATGTGGTGCCATGTTTAGCGAAAGCAAATATTTGACAACCGAAATGTGTCCTTTGGCTACTGCAATGTCGAGACAAGTTTGTCCAGATGAATTCGTGATGCACAGATCACACCCAGCTGCGAGAAGCATCTTGATAGATTCTGATACATGGGCGACCGAGTCACATGTCAATCCGTAACGG
This sequence comes from Leccinum rimulosum, assembly GCA_038091395.1. Lineage (NCBI taxonomy): Eukaryota > Fungi > Basidiomycota > Agaricomycetes > Boletales > Boletaceae > Leccinum > Leccinum rimulosum. The sequence continues at coordinate 3,155 of JBBPOJ010001870.1, forward strand.
AGGACCGAGTGTAGCACACTGTCCCCATTAGCAGCCACGACTCTAGCATCGGCGCCCTGCCCGAGAAGAAAACGAATCTGGGAGGGTGATAGGCTGAAGCGTACTGCAAACAAGATATCTGGCGGCAGCAATGCACCGACAGAAAGCAAATGCCTGGCAATAGACAAATCTCCACCGCTCTCGCTGATTGCAATGTGCATTGGCGTTTCACCCTGTAAATTGCACACGGATGGACTACAGCCTGCTTTGCACAGGAGCTTGGTTTTTTGCAGGCGACTCTGGACGCCTCCGCCGTTTGCAACTCGCACTGCATAATGGAGTGGAGTGGATTCGTCTGTCGAGACAACATGGATGTTGGCACCGTTTTGAATGAGGAAACGAAGCATTTCTGGATTAGATAGCACGCATGAAGACGATCCTCTGTTGAGCAAGATGTCGGGAGGAAGTTGCATTTTTAAATCTGAGAGCAAATGCTGGATGCTGGAGATATCCCCCGTGCTCGCAGCATTCTGGAGGAGTGCATCGACAAATGATGTATCGCCAGTAAGGTCGCAACTGATCTGCTTGAGTCTCCGAGCGATCAGAACCACATCACCCTCTGCTGAGTTCTTCCAGTCAAGCAAGTTTGCATGTAGCATGGGTATAAACAGCCTCGCATTCCGAACATCTATTGCCCACTCCATGAATTCATCGGCTTGAAGCAACCTAGTGAAAATATGGGAATCGTAGGGGTGCCGTGACCTCCGTCGAAGAAGGTGGGTGGAGAAAAGCCTATGTGGTACAGGGCTTCCCTCTTCTAAGAACAAATCAACCATTTTCCAGTCTCTGGCTGTGGCTGCAGCCTCAATAGGCAAGCCGGCCGAGGCGAAGTCACGAGTTTCAACTTGAATGAATTGCCCAGAGAAACCTAGTTTGGCACCATGCGCCAGCAACGTACGAGCAGCTTCAATCTTCCCGGGGACAGTGTAAATGAGTGGATTGATCCCTTCCTTTTCTGCAAGAGGTGAACGGCAAAGGAATAGACGCAGAAGCAGATCGGGAGCATAACAAATCAGGATATAGAGCACAAAATCATGCTGAAGACTTGGTAATCTATAGGCTCCTTTTTGCAATTGCTCCCACTTCAAAGGGTATTGTTGGGTGTCCCTATGAAGCTCCAAAATATAGTCTAAAATCCGATCCGTAGGCTCGACATGGGAAAGATGGTAGAATCCATGATTCAGCACATAGTCAAGGAGTGGGTGATCTGAAGACACTTGAATATGATATCGAAAATCCTAGCACATAACTCCTTACCATTAGATCCTTGCATTCTCAATTTGAGGCAGGCTGAAATGTAGCTCATGCATTGTTGCACTACCTCAGCATGAGCATCTCGCAAGTTGATATGGTACGTGGCATGTTCTTCAATGTCGTTTCCAACAAGGTATTCCTATCCGGGCTTGTTTAGCAAGACGGAACTGATGAAGGCATGTACTGGTACCTTAACACTGAAATGAGACAACTTGACAGTATCTGCTTCTTCAGAGTATGTCACCAGACTGCTCAGTGAATCTAGCAGTGCACCTCCATGTATAGGCGCAGAATTGGGGTTCAGTGTCCGCTGATCGACGTCAATCGAGAGCGCCTCGAGAATTTGACACAGCCTTAATGGTTGGAGGGCAGTGACAATCCACATAAGAGCGCGCTTGGCGATTACACCTGCCCGTTCTTCTTTGCTGACCGCGAGAAGAATCCGTTGATACGTCGCATCCAATCCAATTGGTAGACTGTCGATCGCCTCTCGGATTTGCAAGGTGGTGAAACACCTTTTGAGAGTGATCAGTTGGCATTCAATCCAACGGAACCTGGACAAAACAATCAGCCGCGTTATGCGAAATATGATTTGAGTACCCACATTCCATCAGCTTTGCGGCACAACCTCTGAACAATCTCCTCCTTAAGCATAGTCCCTGCATCCCTAAGCCTGCTATGGGAATCAACCTCCCTTATAACATGTAGACTGATGTCCGCATACACCTCTCTCGACATCTGTTCCAAGGAAAGCCACGGGAGCCCTGAAAACCTAGACTTGATCCCCTGAAGAGGTCGGCTGATCACGAGCAGCCGCACCCCACCTTTGTTCAAATCTAACAGAGAGCCTAACAAATTATCGATGTCTTCGCACTCGTCCAGTGCATCCACGACAACAAGGGGTGGGTGTGGATATTGTTTCGCGACAAGAGACATTAGGGCCGCAAGTGGCTTGTATTCGCCGAGAATTGTATGCTTTTGTCTCTTCTCTTTACCCAGGATGTCAAGAATATCGCCTGGATCAATCCCAAGATCACCCAGTCCCTCCAACAGCTGAGAAAGGAGTGAACGCATGACCTCAGTGGCGACAGTGGAACGTTCACTCCGGAAATCGCAATAGAAAAACGCAAGCAGTTCGCTTTTGCCCATCGTATCTTGGATATGATCGATCACAGATGCACTGTCCCGAGGATGAACACGAGTCCTGAATAGATATAATGAAAACGCACGCCAAGACCGATTTCCCAGACCCGGCTAAAGCCACGCAAACGTTAAGCCATAGAAAAGTACGGTATGATGAGATTCGTACGTTTCCCATGCAGCCACAAAAATGCATCGTTGGCATACCTCCATGTTTGATATTCATCGGTGTCGGGCAGCCAAGTGCAGGTATCGGGTTGTCGCAATTCGAGCGTGTCCTTGTGCTTCTTTGTGCAGTCCCACGCGTCAAGCCATTCCAATATTTCCATCAACCGTGCCCCTGCACACGAAGAACTTGTCAAGAACGTTACTTATCATAAGGTATAATGGCGAACGCACGATCTGTTTCTGACCAAATCTTCTTTTTCCAGGATCGTTCGACGGGATTTGTGTTCCGATCGACGAGGCCTCGTCTGGTACCTGGGGTATTAATCGAATGTCCTTTTGGCTGATCCATGGTATCAGTTTCGCGATTCCTGTGGATATGCATTAGAACTAATCAGTCTAGATGAGTCCCTAAAGCATTCCAAAAACCTCACCAGACGTTCGTATTGAGCAAGAAGTAGAAGCAAAATCTGTCTTTCTTGAAAATCCGAATAGCCTGCTCGAATTTGCCCTCGACAGGTGTTGAGAGAAATAATTTGCGTAGCGTCGACGCGCCGCCACTCGAACTTGACTTGATCAATGCTTCCATTCCTTGCAACGCATCCAAGCATGTCTTGGGCTCCTCGCTAGAGAGCCACATCTCCAGGCGATCGTCGACAGCAGGGTCTGCCGAAGAAGGATGCTCAAGTGTTTCTCTAAGCAGGGTCTTGGATGCAGCGACGATCCTTTGTAGGTCTCCTTCCAATTGCTTGTATGATAGATTGGGATTCCGGTCGTTCCTATCGCGTGCCCGCAGGGTTAAGGCGTCGATGATTTGTTGCGAGGCCGACGCAATGGCGATGAGAGTTTTTTGGGCTGGATCCATGAGCGTTGATGCCATCTGTTAGTAGTAAAACGGTTGGATGGTACAACACAGCACGAGAAAGCTTTCTGCACGCACAAATCACAGGTACTATGATGCTTATCAGTGGGGCTGCTCTGAGGGATGTATGTCTCGAGTGCAGAGTAACGAGGCTGTTTAAGTTGGAGGTATAGAACTCAGGACACCAGTCTGTTTCTGCGAATGCAAATTCGGATACTTACAGTGAATGCCACCAGTATCGGCCTGCAAGCTTGTAGGTCGTTACAGTGATGATTCGATGAGACTGGCGCTTGAAAGCTTGACTGGTGCCGCTCCCGGCTCGACGAAACCCGGGAACCTGAAAGATAACCGGGTGCATGTTGAAAGCCGAGGTGTCACGATACAACGACGTGTACTGGATACTACTGTAGTACAAGTTTTCCGGCCGCTTCCAAGTTCCCACGTATTTCGGTGGTAAGCAAGCCCAGCCTAAGTGAGCTACAGTACCATTCAATTGGCGTCCAGAGTGTATAGCACGAGCAAGGTAAGGGCCTGCGAATTTCAGCTTCCGTCATTGAAAGACTCGTCTATAGATAGTTCCAATCTGTAGTACACACAACGTCTAACTAAATCACGCATCATACTTGTTTAACACCTCCCCCCTCACCCGCTCCCTCGGACACCTTCTCCCAGTCCACATCTCAAACTGCACATACCCCTGCTCCAACAACACCTCCACACCCCTCACCCTCGCCCACCCGCTCTTCTCCGCCAACTTCAACAACGGCGTCTCCGAAGGCTTGTACGCCATGTCCACCACCACGCCCGTCGCTGCTTCGAACAACGTCGGCGGCAAGTACACCCCGTTCGTCGCCATAGTAGTCGTCGCCGTCGTAGCCTCCGCGGGAACAGTAGACACGATCACGCACGGCGCAGCACCAGGCCATACACCCAACCCATCAATCGCATGCACCCGCGTCGTCGTCCCATCGCCATCAAACGCCCTCGCGATCCCCTCCGCCTTGTCCTTGGTCCGGTTAAACACGTACACCTCGCCCACACCCAACGTCTTCAACGCATACACCGCCGCACGCGCAGTCCCACCAGCTCCAATCACCAACCCCACAGCGTCCCTCCCTAATCCAAGCCCCAACTCCTCCGCGTGCCCCCGCACCGCAGCTACGATCCCGAGATAGTCCGTGTTCTCGCCGTACAACGCCCCGCCGTCCTTGGGCACGATCGTGTTCACTGCCCCGATCGCGCGCGCAGCTTCCGACATGTCGTCCAAGAACGCCATCACGTCTAGCTTGTACGGAATCGTCACGCTCGCACCGCCAAACTCTTCTACCCGCATTGCCTTCTCGATCCGCGCGTCCGAGATCGTAGCCGTCTCGAGCAGGCTATACGTATGCGGCAGCCCGAGCGTCTCAAACGCCGTGTTATGGAGCGTCGGGGACATCGAATGCCCGATCGGCGTTCCAAACAGGTAAAACTGCCGCGCGGGGAGTAGACCGCAGAGATGCTGCGCCTGGTGGATCTCCGCGACCGAGAGCTGGCCAGGCGCAGCCTTGATGGGGAGTAGAGGATGTGTGACGGGGGTCAGGCATGCGTTGAGCACCCGCGAGAGTTGACCGGGTACGCCAATGTTGAGCGCGATGAGTGGCTTGGCCGTGTGACTGGCAGCAAAAGCCTGCAGCGCCAAGTTGCTCGACGGAGTGGTAGCCTTGGATACGAGCTTGACGATATCACCGTATTGCGCAGCGACGCCGTACGTCGACGACATCCTCGGCGCGTCCCATCCGATCGCGCCCGTCCAGTCATGGAACGAAGCAATGATCTGTGAGGTACCTTTGAGTCGTACGATCTCCTGTACGAAATGTGGCGACAGCGTCGTCTCTATGTCGATGTATTCACATCCAAGACGCAGCCCGAGTTTGATGAGATCTGCGGCCTCTTTGTGCGCGTCGTCGGGGAAAGCACCGCCTTGTGTGGTCGTGCGGACAGTAAAGATGATGGGGAGGGATGTGACGCGGCGGAGCGCAGTCACCTGGTGCGACACGTAGGCGTGTGACGGAATCGAATCGGTAGAGCCCGACTCGCGCAACAGGTCGACGCGCAGCTCCAATGCGTCCACGCCTGTACTCATTTCGGCCATGTCCGCCAGCGCGGGCACGATATCCGGATACGTCAGCGACAAAAAGTAGGACCGGACGCCCTCTGCAGCCTTGGCGATGTTGTGTGCCAGGTTCGGCTTCAACCCCGACACATGCCCAAAGAACCTCGTCACCTCGGCCTCCACGCCCTTCTCGAGTCCGGCATAATTGCTAAACTCGTACCCGGCGCACTCCACGTACCACGGTTCGCGGCGGGCAAAGACGTCCCTGACTTCCTCGCCGTACGCTGGGCGTTGACCCTCTTGGCTGAGGTAGGATTCGATGACGGATAGTTGGCGCTGCATCCATACGATCTTGCCGCCTTGCTGGGAGGCATACTCGACGAGAGCTTCCCGAGCGGCTGGGGTCTCGACGACACCGCCTCCGAGACTGATCACCCAGCCCTTGGCGTGCGTGTTCAAGAGGGAGCGCAGGAGCTCGGTCTCGGCTGCGCGGAAGGCTGGCCAGCCGTGCGTGTGCACGTATTCCCGCACGGTAGGTGGATACAAAGACTCAAAGTGCGCGTCAAAGTCGAGGAAGGAGAGGGAGAGCGCACGGGATGCGAGCAAGCCAATGTGGGACTTGCCGGAGCCTCGCATGCCGATGATGACGATGGATGGTGTCGTCGAAGGCGTGAGCGACTTGGCAGGTGCATCGGTCAGTGTCGGAAGCGGGCGGGCGTTGGGAATGTCGACTCCTCGTACTTGAATGCCGATCTACACGGGGCGTGAGTGATCGAAATATATACACACACGCGTGATACATGCCTTGTTCTCCAAGTCGTCCCACCAATTGGGCCACGTCTTTTCGACGCACCGCTTTTCCTCGATGATGGTGCCGTTCACGACTGTAGCGAGCACAGAAAACGCCATCGCGACGCGGTGGTCGTCGTAACAATGAATCGAAGCGCCGTGCTTGAGCGTGTCGAGCGGGCGCCCATAAATGACGATCCCATCCTCGAACTCGTCCGTCTCGACCCCAAACTTGGCTGTAACATTAGTTCAGTCGACCGATCCCAAACGCTGATGAGAACGCGAACGCACCCAATTGATCGCGCATCGCCTTGATGCGATTGCACTCCTTGACGCGCTGGTTCGCGATCCCGCGAATGCGCAACACGTTCTTGCCCACACCGCCTTGCCCGCCCAGTCCGCCGTCCGTCGCAACAGCCCCCACGACCGCCGCCGTCAAGAACGCGTCCGTCATCGGTTCCATGTCCACTTCACCCATAGCCTTGAGCGTCCCGATCGGTGGACCCGTGACGGTCGTCTCCGTAGCAGTCTGCACGACGGTGCATCCCATCGGCTCGAGGACCTCTTTTGCGAAACGCGCGTCTCCCTGGAGGGACGACGATCCGATCGAGGTGAGCGTGCACGTCGTACCGGTGATGGCGGCGACGGCGAGCGGGTACGTCGCGCTCGAGGCGTCCGACTCGATGGTGAAGACGCCTGATTCGGGGACGGTGTACACCCCGCGCGGGATCTTGTACACGTTGAGCGGCGCGCCTGTGGCGGGGTCGTGCTCGCGGGTGACGTGGATGCCAAAGTCGCGCATGAGGGCGATGGTCATGTCGATGTAGAGCTGGGAGATGACGGCGTTGCCGGTGAGGACGAGGGTGGTGTCCTGCTGGGAGTAGGGGGCACAGAGGAGGATGGAGGAGACGTATTGGGAGGATATGGAGGCATCGAGGGAGAGGGTGCCGCCTGGGAGACCGGTTGGGGCAATGGAAAGGGGGAGACAGCCGGAGGTGCCGAGGTAGTTGATGTTTGCGGCGGCCTTTGTGAGTGCCTCGACGAGCGGTGCGATAGGGCGCTGTTTCATGCGTGAATTGCCGGTGATGACAGTGCGATCCGATGGGGACGGATTGGCAGGGGGCGATACAAGGGTGCAGACGCTAGTGAGGAAGCGTGCGGCGGTGCCAGCATTGCTGAGGTAGAGCTCTGTGCCAGGGGGAGGAAGCGAAAGTTTACCGCCGGAACCTGTGACGACGAGGGTTTCGCCATTGTCGGCCCATTCGAACGTGGCTGCCTGAGTGGAGGGTGAGCACAGGAAAAGCGGAAGAAGGGACGACATACTTTGAGCGCCTGCAAGGCCGCCATCATGACCTGGGTGTCATCTGAATGGAGTAGATTCTTCAGCTTGACGGTGCCGTTTGAGAGGGCTGCGAGGACGAGGGCGCGATTGGAGAGGGATTTAGAACCCGGTGTGGTGAGGGTGATGTGCGGAACGCCTGCCTTGTCGTTCGAGACGGGCGCGGGGCTGACGATAGGTG
>JBBPOJ010001871.1:0-11015 GCA_038091395.1 Leccinum rimulosum
GGTACTTCATAGCCAGACGCAGCACAACTTGAATGAAAAGGTGAATAAATCAAACTGACGCTCCGCACGGCCTCCCGCCGGAGACACCAGATTTCCATTCTTGTCAGATGCTTCTTTTTTGGCTCAAAATTTTCGTTTTTCTTTTTCTTTGTGCAAAAACAAGTTGATGAAATCTGGTTTGTTCTTCCCCGGTTTGTTTTTCTTCTTTCTTTTTTCTTTTTTCGCAAATTTTGAGCCATGATACAAATTTCAACTGACGAAATTCTTTCTCATTTTTCTAATTCAAAAACAGATTGACGAAATCCTTTTCTTTTCTTTTTGTCCAGTCCGGTCCCCCATAGACGTCGCGTCAACCAGGCTGTCGGACAAGCAGTCGGAGATCTTTCGTTCTCCTTACATTGCGATCATATCCGACTCAATCGACATGCTGATCATCCAAGTAACATTTCAGGAAACCTCGATCGATTGGTGCAGCACTCAGTTCAGGCTGGAAATTGTAAGAGAACAAATGTCTTCTTCCGAGTCCTCGATGTTTTTTGCTCTTGTAAAACGACTTTCCCTTTTCCTCTTTTCCCTTTGCCTTGGCCCTCTCCTTCATGCGCTTCTCAACGCCGCACGCCGCACGCCGCTTCCGACCTCCCTCGAGCAGTTCATGTCTTTTTCCCGCTTCTTCGTTCTGTACGCTGGCGCCATGTCATCGCTACCAGATTTTCGTTTGTTGTCGTCTTCGCGGGCTGTGGAACCATCGGTGACCATCGCCTCCCAGGCTTTCGGCAGCGAGTCCGATTCCGAAGCCTTTTGCGATCCTCCTTCGACTCAAGAACTATATATTCCTGTTCGCCCACCGCTTTCTTTTGAACCTCTATCGTCGTTTTCTGATTAACAGGAGCTAAGAAAGTGGGGACAATCAATAAACAAACAGAATAGACGGACACGAGACAACATCACCTGGTGGAGTCTGTGGTCGCAGCTACCTCTTTCCCGCTCCATGCATCGTGCTTCAGCAGAACTTCCATATTTCATTTGGTCTCTTAAGTACTCCACAACCGGTCGCTCCGACAAGAGCACCTCCTGCCGTTTGACCAGGTACTGCACCGCTTTGAGAACCTCGGGGCAGTCTTCCAAGAACGGATACGTCTCCGGGGAGAGCCCATAAGCCCGGATGTGAAGACACAATTCCGTCGTTGTTCGCACAGAAAACTCGGTAGGGAAGGTCACTTCCAGTTCAGGTAAATCGAGGCCGAGGTCGGCTAAGATCGCAATATAAGGAAGAGGTTTCGAGGAGCTCTCATCTGGGCCACCGTCGTCGGATCAGTCCTCTTGATATTTCTCAGCGCATCGGATTGCTTGTCGGCGGGAGCCTGGTCAGATATCAGGATTTGGGACATGCAGTCCGAACCACTCTGTCCGGGACACAGTTGGGGACCGGCGCGACAGCGCCACTGCACCAGATCGTTACAAACAGCCTTAGCCTAGGGTGAAAATAAATAGCGACCGGGGCCCGCCAAACTGCTTGATAATGAGTAAGAAATTGTACTCGAGGATTGAGATGACATCAAGGGTTATGGTCATAAACGGCGACGAAAGGCAAGACGTTGACTAGGCATTACAGAAGGGCCACCTGGTGTGGGATAAATACTAGAAAGATGAGAGAAACGAGTCGAAACATCGCGATCGAGGGGGAACATAACTTATCGGACCATCAAATCATAGGCACCTCGACAACCAACTACTTGGGAATCACAAATCCGTCGCTAATGTCCCAAAAGGCTCCAGTTGCATTTCTTCGTCACCCTCCTCGCCCGGACCGCTCCTACCCCCTGCGAATGCGATCGCAGAGACAGAGGTATCATGTCCAGCAATATTCCTGACACGCGAAGAGATCCCAAACCCACTGTCAATCCCATCACCACAACGGAGGGTATCATTGGTGTACAACTCTCGAATGCTAAGCACGAATCGAGGCATGAAGGGGAATATGGTTGCGATCCAGAGGAGAAAGCAGATGAGGTCCCAGATTGGGGTTAACGAGCCCCCATCTGCGTTCGCTATCGCGTTCGGGATATTGTTGAGCAAATTCCTACGGGTGCGGAGCAATATAAGATTCGTTAGTTTGCATGGGCACACACTGACCACAAAGTAGTAACAAAAATATATGAATGACATACAAAAAGACGTAAAAGATGCCCTCCTTAACGATCAAGGACATATACCGGTTGAGCTGCCACCGCTTCGTTGCCTTGTACATCGCAGTTGATTCCTTCACAGTCGGGATGAGAGCAAGAACCAGTAATAGGAAATCGAAGAGCGTCGGGTAGATAACCACATATTTGAGATAAGGCCCTATTACAGTATCCACTTCGATGCAAGCCGAGTAATTGAGCACTTGGCTGATTGAAACTGAAGGGGGGGAAAGATGCCTACTGTTCAAACTGTAATTGCGTTTCCAAATAAATGGATCCATACCTGTGGAATCGGTATATGGATTCTCAAAAACGGCACCGATGAGGACTTGCTGAATAGCCTTGACTGTGTAACCAAGCAATAGGATGCTGAGGATTGTCTTTGACCGATTCCATATTGCATAAACACGCAGAACCATGAAGACTGATATTGAAGCGAATAGCCAACAATGATGTGACAATACAACTGAGACCCAACAACTCACGATCAGAAGTGCAAATGAACACTATAAATGTCCAATTGCGTGAATAATCGACTCCGGCACCTATGAAAGTATGGAGCATCACCCATGATAATGATATATCGCACCTACACCTAGATAATCATGAACCAGACTGTATTACCTGTGGAATGAACACATACATCTACCACACCGATGTATAATTGTTGACAATTGATCCTTTTCAAAAATAAAAAACGGACCTTCAGTGGACCAGACATGAATGTACTGCCACCTTGAAATGACGATAATCAACGTAGCAACCTCGACTGAGTGTTTTGAACATACCCAGTGAGTCAGACCTTCATTGAAAATGGTTATTGTCTTCTGGATAACATGCGTTGTGGCAGGAAGAGACTCACACCGCAGTATAGATACCGACATAACGGACCTATTGGATAATTGAATGTGTGTGAACACCTACAGCCTGTGCTATGTCGGAAGAGTTGTACCCACTATAACAAACAACATAGAGAGCCATGTCCAGGGCTTGCTCTGCTGTTGCTATCAGCAATGAGGTACATTATTTCACACCAGCGCGTCCGAACCCAGATGTATTCAACCTATTCAGCTTTTGAGTCATGAAATGAGATTGAAGCAGAGCATGTATGCACCTCTTTTGGAAATGTGAGGACTATAGGTAGAGGAGTTGTAAAAATTCCTTCCGTATGACTCTTCTAGATCAGACTGCTTACTATAATCATAGGCCACAATGGCGACACATGAAACTGCATGCCAGCATGTCAGACTAGTAGACTCATCAGTAATATTTGTAATGGAACGTACCTGAAAATGCGTTGTTTAATATTTGGAGTTGGATAATTGATTGTACACCAGATGACATGATTTGAAGATGGATCAATGTGGTGGTTGACAACGAAAAGACGAAGATGACCCAACGAACTTGGTTTTTACTTATTATCACCTATATAGTACTATCAACTTGAAATTGAATTTTGCGGAGATGGTGAAACTGCTGTGAAGTACTTTGTTACTCACAAGCCATTGGAAACTTAATCATGTAGAGCGAAATCGAAACTACCCCCCGCTTTCAGTTTCCCACAGGAATTTGGCTGTGCAAATGATGCAAAGAAAGTCCGACATTCCTCCTTGTTCCCGCTTTACTTCCCCACCACCCACCGAGGCGCACTATTGTACCAGTCTCCCTGCGCTGCTCCGTGGGTTTGCTCACTTGAACCAAATGAATGATCTAAAAGCTGTTGGTCTCGGTCAGTAAATAATAATACTAACGTCGCAACGGGATCACGGAAGTCATCGAAGGCGTTAAGTATACACAAAGATAGAGATCGGAACTGATATCGATATTACTTGCCTTCCTTGGGAACGCATCACGATTGATTTCATCATCACGTGGTCGTTATGAAACTGATCAAAAATACATCAAGAGCATAGCTTGTGTCGTCTTTGATATCATGGATGCTGTGTAGTTGCAAGACAAAGATAGAGTCGCCGGGGACAATAGCTTAGAGCTTCAAACTCCATGAGGATCGAGTGGGGTTAAGACTCTGAAGAGTCTGTGATCTTCTCGCATGCCAATCCATTTGAGGCGACTGACAGAGCAGGGTCACATTGGATGGTGGATGAATCTAACATGTTTTTGCCCATAGGCGTTATTGTACACGAAGCAACGGCGACTGGGGAAGATATTTCCAGGTAAAGAGTTCATGGGAGATGTGCATCGTCAGGTCACCTATAAGCGCTTGGCCCTCACGGAACACCAACGAGGCCCGGCTCAGCGCTCAGCCTCCTGGCCGGTGGCCAGGGATATCATCAATGATTAACCAAGTTTGGGTGAGAAGATGAACAGCCGTTTACTCAACAATTTGTAAATGACCACCTGGCGGCGGCGCAAACCTTGTTTGTTAGATGGGGGCCTGCATTGATGGACGGATGATGTGACTATTCGGGTCCATTGAATTACACAAAAGCGTTACCCATGAGACCGCACAGGGAGAGGGCGAGCGAGTGAGGCGAGGGAGAGTGTTCATGGCATTTGCGCAGCAGAACTTGGATATTATGTATCATGTGCGTCGCCTTTGCGATGTACGGACACGGGTAGTACGGAGGGGTGAGAGGTAGGGTAAGGGGAGCAGGAAGGGCGAGTTAAGGGGATGGACAGCGAGGGCGAATGTGGGAGAGGGTGGGAGAGGACGACGACGTGCGGCGACGGTCGTGCGTACTTGGCGGAACGAGAGTGCACGGCAGTTGCCGCACACCGTCCTCCGAGATGCGGAGAGGGAGGCGAGGGTCTGTGAGGTGGGGTGAAACGAAAGCGTGTGGACCGCCGTGCATATCAATACTATCTGTATGGGTGGTCGGAGGACGCGGAGGACGCGCGGACCGGCACTGGCATGTGCGTCCGTGTGGGATGCACGGTCGGGCAACAGAACGATGCCAACTGCCAGGTGGTCGTTCGGGCGCTGCTACCGGAGGAGTGTAAGCCTAGGTGACCGGGTCATTGACAGATGGAAGCCTTTACACGCTGGATTCCCACGCCCAGTTCCTCAAATACCCACTACGGCGAGGTGGCGAGGGCAAGGACAGCAACTGGCAAGGTAGATGCACATGCGTACGCGTGCATTGAGACACAACAACGATAGATGACAGGCAGGAGTAGCGGCGATCGTTGAAGGTGGCAGAAAAACGAACGTCGCTGAAAGTTCCTCTTTCAGTGTTCACGCAAAACCTCCTTGCATGCATTTCTCGCTGACTGGAAGCACCTTGTGATCATGAAGCTTTGAAGGATAGAAAGGAAGTCGGGGAGCAATCCCGAGTCACATCTGGAAATTTCTCTGTAAGTCCAGATCCATTGAAACAATGACACGGACGTCGCGTCAACCGAGCTGACAATGAGCAAAATCATGGCATAGGACTATTGACCGACGATGGCTGGAGGAGATCTTCCATTCTCCCTACATGTATCGATCGTGGAGTATTTGTGGACCAAGTGAAATGCTGAAGTGCGATGCATGTCGGAATGGGAGCGAGGGAGCGATACGATGTAGTCGATGTAGAGATGACTATGCGAGAGTCTATTCTACCGAACGGAACTTGTGGACGTTGTAAGTACAGCGGTGCCTCTCCCTGATGACATCTAGCAACTTACGATGCGGGTCAAGTTACTCATCATTGAGTACTAAGTTGTAGTACCCTAACTATCCCGTGCCGATTCAGTCAGACGTCCTGATCACCTCAATCGATTGGTCTAGCGCTTAGCTCAAAAAGTATTGTGTGCGGAAAAACCCCGGACATTGCAAGAGAACAAGAACTTTCTTCCCCGATGCGGCTTTCCTTTGCTCTTGAAAAAAGACAGGATTCTGGACGTTGAATCTAGCAATTTGCGATGCGCGTCAAGTTAGTCATCATTGAATATTGAGTACTGAGTTGTAGTGCCCTAACCATCGCCGTGCCGACTCAGTCGACGTCCTGATCATCGCAGGATGCGATTGATGTAGCGCTTAGCTCAAAAAGAATTGTATTCGGAAACACCCTGGACATTGCAAGAGAACATGTCTTCTTCCCCGATGGCTTTCCTTTGCTCTTGAAAAACGACTTTCCCCTTTTCTATTTTCCCTTTTCCTCGGCCCTCTCCTTCCTCCATCAACGCCGCACGCCGCCCCCGCCCTTCCTCGCTTTTCCCCGCTTCGTCGTTCTGTATGCCTGCGCCATGTCATCGTTGGCAGATTTTCGTTTCTTGTCGACTTCGTGGGCTGTGGAACCGTCAGTGTGCACAGCCTCCTCCGAGTGGTCCGCCTCCTCGTCCGTTGCTTTCTGCTTCCCTTTGCGATCCTGAGCGGCAGGATCGAGCGAAGAAAGTGGGGAAAAGGAAACAAAAATCAACAAACAAAAAGAACAGGCGGACACGAGACAACATCACCGGGTCGAGTCTATGGTCGCAGCTACCTCTTTCCCATTCCATATATCGTGCTTCAGCAGAACTTCCATATTTAATTTGGTCTCTCAAGTACTCCACAAGCGGTCGCTCCGACAAGAGCACCTCCTGCCGCTCGACCAGGTACTGCACCGCTTCGAGAACCTCGGGGCAGCCTTCCAAGAACGGAGGAGAGCCCGCAAGCCCGAATGCGAAGACACAATTCCGTCGTTCGCGTAGAAGACTCGGTAGGGAATGTCACCTCCAGTTCAGGTGAATCGAGGCCGAGGTCGGCTAAGATCGCAATATAGGGAAGAGGCTTCAAGGAGCTCTCCTCTGGGCCACCGATCATCGGATCGGTCTTCTTGATGTTGTTCAGCGCATCGGATTGCTTGTTGGCGGGAGCCCGGTGAGATACCTGATCAGGATTTGGGACATGCAGTCCGAACCACTCTGTCCGGGACGCAGTTGGGGACTGGCGCGATAGCGCCGCTATGCACTAGATCGTTACAAAGAGCCTTAGCCTAGGGTGAAAATACATAGCGGCCGGGGCCCGCCAAAATGCTTGATAATGAGTAAGAAAATGTACTAGAGGATTGAAATGACATCAAGGGTTATGGACATGAATGCATGAACAGCGACGAAAGGCATTGACCAGGCATTACAGACGGGCCACCTGATGTGGGATAAATACTGGAAAGATGAGAGAAACGAGTCGAAACATCGCGATCGAGGGGGAACATAACTTATCGGACCATCGAATCATAGGCTCCTCCTCCACAACCAACTACTTAGAAATCACAAATCAGTCGCTAATCTCCCAATAGGCTCAAGTTGGATTTCTTCGTCACCCTCCTCGCCCGTACCGTTCCTACCCCCTGCGAATGCGATCGCAGAGACAGAGATATCGCGTCCAGCAATATTCCTGACACAAGAGATCCCAAACCCACTGTCGATCCCGCCACAGTAACGGAGGGTATCCTTGGCATACAACTCCCGAATGCTGAGCACGAACCGAGGCATGATGGGGAATGTGGTTGCGATCCAGAAGTGAAGACAGATGACGTCCCAGGTAGGGGGTAACGAGTCACTACTTGCGTTCGCTATCGCGCCCGGGATATTTTGGAGTAAATTCCTGTGTTGCGGAGAAAAACAAATTTGTGTGGGCAGTGGGCACACATTGACCGCGAAGTAGCGACAAAAATCTATGAACGACATACAATAAGACATAAAAGACGCCCTCCCTGACGATCAAGGACATATACCGATTGAGATGCCACTGCTTCGTCGCCTTGTACATCGCAGTTGTTTCCTGAATGGTCGGGATGAGAGCAAGAACCAGTAATAGGAAATCGAAGAGCGTCGGGTAGATGACCACATATTTGAAGTAAGGTCCTATCACAGTATACACTTCGGTGCAAATCGAGTAATCGAGTACTTGGATGATTGAAACTGAAGGAAAGGCAACAAGGAGAAAGATATGTTCATATTTCTTTTTTCCAAATAGATGGACCCATACCTGTGGCATCGGTATATGGATTGACAAAGTCAGCAGCGATAACAACTTGAATAATAACCTGGATTGTATAACCAAGCAATAGGATGCCGAGGATTGTCTTTGACCGATTCCACATAGCATACACACGCAGAACCATGAATACTGTCATTGACGCAGAAATATAACATGAGGTGACAATGTTACTGAGACCCAACAACTCACGATCAGAAGTGCAAATGAACACCACAAATGCCCAATTGTACGAATAATCAAGTCCAATACCTATGAAAGTATGCATTTCAGTAGAGCATCATACATGATAATGATAAACCGCACTTACACCTACATGATCATGAACCAGAATGTATTATCTGTCGAATTAACACGTACGTCTACCATACGAATTTAAATCCATTATTGTTGATTATTCACCCTTTTAAAATGAAAAACAGACCTTCAGTGGGCCACGCACGAATGTAGTGCCACCTTGAAATGACGATGATCAACGTAGCAACCTCGGCTAAGTGTCTTGAACATACTCCTGAGTGAATCGGACCTTCATCGAAAATGGTCAACTTTTTCTCGATTGTTGCGGCAGTAACAGACTTACATCGCACCATAGATACCAACATAACGGACCTGTCAGTGCCAGGATACTGTGCGTGAACACTTACAGCGCCATGTAAGGAGAGTTATACCCACGATAACAAACAACGCAGACAGCCATGTCCATGGCTTGCTCTGCTGTGCTATCAGCGATAAGGTACATCGTTTACATCAATTGTCTCCGAACCCAGATGTATTCGACCTATTCAGCTGTTAGGTTGTGAAACGAGATCGGAACAGAGCATGTATGTACCTCTTTTGGAAATGTGAGGACTATGGGCAGAGCAGTTGCAATATTCCCTTCAGTATGATTCTTCTAGATCGATTGTTAGACTGCTTACTATAATCATAGGCCACAAGGGCAACGCATGAAACTTCATGCTAGCACGTCAGACTAGTAGACATCAATAATTTGTGTAACAGAATATACCTGATAGTGCATTGTTTAATGGCTGGACTTGGATAGCCGATTGTATATCAGATGACGACATGTATGAATACGGTGGTCGACAACCTCTGAAAGACAAAGGTGAAAGTGAGAGACTGGACAAACCTGATCTTCATTTGCTTACCACTTATATCGTGCTATCGAACCGAACTCTGCGGAGATTAATTTCTTCTGTGAAGAACTTTGTTGCTCACGGGCCGAAGCTTGAAGATGGCAGTATGGAAAGATGTGTGGTATCAGTGAAATTGAAACTACCACCGCTTTCGGTTTCCTACAGGAATTTGACTGTCCATTGAATTCATCAGTGATGTAAAGAAGGTCTGACATTCTTCCTCGTGCCCGCTTTACTTCCTCCTCGCCACTGAGGCGCACTGTTGCACTTGTGCTGCTCCGTCACCAGTGACGGTCACCGGTGGGGTTGCTCACTTGAACCAGACGAATGGTCTGAAAACCGTTGGCCTCGGTCAGTAAATAGGAACGACTGAATTTACTAACGTCGCAAAGGGATCAATCTGATCACAGCAGCCATAGAGGGCGATAAGTATATAGAAAGATAGAGATCGAAATTGATATTACTTGCCTTCCAAGGGATTTCGTCACCACGTGGTCATTCTGAAGATGATCAGAAATCCATCAGGAACATTGCAGGCGCCGTCTTCGAGGATATGGATGCTGCGTAGTTGCGAATCGAAGTGTGTGTCTGGGACCGGTGAGCAGAAAAAGTATATTACCTTCGGGATAACATACTACCATACTAGTAGCCAGGTGAGGATAAAGTTAGCTTAGGGTTATGGCAGAGACGTATCGACCAAATGAACCCTTTTTCTACGGACACTTGATAAGAGCCGGAGAACTGCAGAAGTGAGGCAAAAACGGAAGCTTCCAACGCCAATGCTCTCTACATCCGAAGTCGTCACATCAGCGTGGTGGTAAGTGGGAGCAGCACTCTATCATGATACAAACCCAGTCATGAATGAGATCATGATGAATAGTTCGAGGGTGAGGCGACCGTGCCAAGCCTCATCTATGCGTGAGAAGGTGAATGTTGGAAAAATCAGGCATCGTGCTATCGTCTCATATGACAGACATCTTCCCACCGGTGAATGTATAGCGATAGTTTTCGGAGGGGAGGGTATAAGGTGTAGATGTGAAACCGTAATTATTCCGCGACGGATTGTAAATCGGACGTTCAGACCATGCCAGCATCGGCATCGACACAGGGTTCGGAGTGTCTATAAGAGCGGGGGCGGGGCGTAGGGCTCGGTACGATCGCGTTTGCGGATGTGGGAAAGGCTGGGGGACGGAGTCGCTCGATGACCAGCTCAACGACCCGGTATCAAGAGGACATACACGAGAGATGGACATGAGCGACGACGAAAGGCGTTGACGAGGCGTTACAGATCCGGGCCAAGGTTCCGACGTGGAGTCGATCATACTCTCGATCGTGAGGGACTGAGTCAGGCTAGTAATAAGAAAGCCAGGGGCATAGCTTGTGTCGTCTTTGATATCATGGATGTTGTGTAGTTGCAAGACAAAGATAGAGCCGGGGACAATAGCTTAGAGGTTCAAATTCTATGGGAATCGAGCGGGTTTAAGAGTCTGAAGAGTCTGTGGTCTTCTCACATGCCAATCCATTCGAGGCGACTGACAGGGTCACGTTGGATGGTGGATGAATAAGCGCTACTGTACATGAAGCAACGGCGACTGGCGAAGATGTTTCCAGGTAAAGAGTTCATGAGAGATGTGCATCGTCAGGTCACCTATAAGCGCTTGGCCCTCACGAGGCACGGCTCAGCGCTCAGCCTCCTGGCCGGATATCACCACTGATTAGTCAAGTTTGGGTGAGCAGATGAACAGCCGTTACTCAACAATTTGTAAATGACCACTG
>JBBPOJ010001872.1:0-11015 GCA_038091395.1 Leccinum rimulosum
CCTCGCCGTCGCCCTGTCTGTCCCCGCCCATCCCTACCCCCGTCCCCCCAGCGTGCAGAAGTGATCACGCAACGCGCAAGATTGTGTGCGCTGCGCAGTCGCTGGTTGCAATTGCCCTCGCCCTCATCTCACCTCCCCATCCTTATCCCGAGACACCAACACAACAATGGCGACGACGACATGACGACGATGACGGTCGCCCTCGCCCTGTCTGCCTAGTCCCCATCTCCAGAGTCCCCGTCCCCGTCCCCGCCCCCTGGCAGCGTGCAGAAGCGATCACATAACACGCGCGATTGTGGGCGTTATGCAGTCGCTCTTGCACGCCGCCCCGTGACATACCCTAAACATGCTTGATCATACGTTTCTTGGAGAAGCATATCAGGACGATGACCATTTCGTGCATCCTTCTTCTCTCAATGCATGGTATGTTTATCATTTCATTCCAGTGTCGTCACACTCAGCTACCGTGATTGTTTAGATTCATTGTTGCGGCTCTCGTTACCTTCGGAGCGACAAGGGAAAGCAATTCATACGCTCAGGCGTTTTGGATGATCCTATGCTCCACGATCATGTCCGTGTTTACAAACGTGACTCTTATCATCGACTTCGTTTGCACCCGCGACTTTAAGCGGAGCGGTGACTTTCCACACTCTTAGTTCGCGACGGTTCCCAGTTTACCGTCCATCACAGAAAGCGGGCTGACCCGAATACAAAGATCTCTGGTCATCATCATCATTGGCCTCTTCTGCTACCTTGCCCTTGGCGCTCTCGTTAACGCGCTCCTTCTCAACCTGACCTTCATCGATGGTCTATATTTCACGGTTGTAACCATCGAGACCATTAGTTTTGGGGACAACAGCAGAAGCTCCAGAGTGTTCGTTTGCTTCTATGCCATTTGGACGTGGTCAATGTCGCTTTCGGGTCGCTATGGACGATCAGGATTCCTCGTCCGAAGATGAAAAAATGGCCTACCAGGGTTGTTCCGGAAGTTTGCAAACAAGCTCTGACAATTCGGGAGACTATCGCGCTGACGTGGCTGGTATGGAGAAGAAGGCATACATTACACGCTCTGGCTTGAGCTGGTGTTGGTTTCTCGTCTTTTGGATGGCGCGTCAACACAAACACGAAATGTGAAGTGATGATACATCGAGTCTAGCACTCTGCACAGGGCGGTACTGCCATCTTCAAAGTGACCGAGGGTTGGACGTCCATATACTTTTGTTAGCATTCCCACTGGCATTCCTCGAAGAATATATCTCGACTAACGGTTTTCGGTAGGTTTGATTGCTTTCTCAATGATTGGCTATGGAAATTTGACGCCGACATCGCCGACGGGTCGTCCCATCTTCGTAGTCTGGGCTTTGGTTGGCGTTGCAACTATGACAATATTCATTTCTGGTGGATATCAGAGTGTTTTTCCTGTCAGCGGGCACTAACCCTATAGTATGCCGTCGTTTCCGAAGCATACACCACCCGATATAAGGGAATCCTCGGTGGAAATAATTTCAAACATGTCGTGCAGCGATATTGCAAACGCACAAAGGTCGAGGCGAGGGAAAAGGTACAACGCATGGGTACCTCCCTCTCGACCGGGTCGAAAATGCGCCAGGCCACCACGTTGGAACGTGAGGAAACGGAGGATATTGAGTACATGCTGTCGCCCACGAGCGCGGCCGCAGAAGACGGCGTTGCGTCCACTTCGAAACCAGACCCGAACCCGCACATCCAACGCGCCCAAAGGTCGCTGGAGCAGGTTCCACGTCAGATCTTGACCGAGACACGCTCCATCGAGCAGTACATACAACTGGTCGGCGACTTGGATGGGCACACGACGGAATCAGAGAAGTTCGTGAATGACACGATCTGGAGTCTCGTCGACGAGGTCGTGGGCGAGAGGAAGGTGCCTGACTTCACCAAGCAAGATATCCTGAAGGTTCGTTTCTGTGCACCTCGCTTATGTTTTCAGGATGTGGCTGACTTGCAAAAATAGACGATGATGATGCTGGGAATAGAACGTGAGTTGAGACCGATTGACTAGCTTTTTGATATTGTCTTCCTCGTGGGTTAACATATTCAATTATAGGATCTTTGAAAGAGCTTTCAATGAAACATTTCCGAGCAAGCTATCGCTGCTGCTCAAGAACGGGACCGTATTATTGCCGCAATGGCACGAGAAAGAAAGCAGGAGGATGCGTAGGACGAGCAGGTGCGTTGAGATAGGACAATGGATGTAATTTCTTATGAGATTCGGACACACTCTTCATTAATCATTACTGACTTTTTCAAGGACAACTTGTACAAAGTATTTCTACGTTATCGTTTACAGTAAGTAACTCTGGAATCCAGGATATCCTCGCTGCTACTGGGTCTGAGCTACTTGTCGTGCATCCAATTCGCTTCAGGACCGGCACGATACGCTCACTCGGTCCAGTTTACAATGTGTCTCATTGGCGTCATCGCCGAGAGCCAAGCATTCAAATCCAGTCCAAGAGCAGAAAGGGACATATATAAACCGTTCGCCTACCAGTCCTAGCGCCAGGGTCCCATCTGATCTGCATGGCCGTCGAGTTCCCCAAGATACCCAGCGTCCCACATGCGCCCGTCGTCAGCCATCTAGACATCCAGGACCTCGAAGAGGTCCACCGGCCCGTCCACGATACCCGGAGGCTACTAGGTATGCGCCCCTTTGACTCCAGAGACGCCCCGTCCCAGTGTCTGATAATTTGCTGGGCGGATCGAGGTACGATGCCGACAGTGACGCTGGTTCAAGCTCAAGCCGACGTCGGCTCTGTTTTGGGGAAGCAGGCTGTCCACTGTCCGTGGCACGACGTCGTAGTCGAGGAGCTCGTTCAGATGGCTGTCGCGGCGATAGAGGAGCGGATCGGGGTGATGGAGGAACGCGTCGCGGTGATGAAGGAACGGGTGACGTTGTTCGAGGAGAGGCCTGCGATTCTGGAGGGTCAGCTTGACGGAGACGGGGACAGAGAGGACGTGTGCCAACCGTAGCGAAGACGAGGTCAGGGTCACGGTTAAGCAAGCTGAGAGCTAAAGGTGTCACCGAGCATCATAGCATGCACAAGCTGCCAGTGTTTTTGTCGTTTTGAGTGAGTGTGCAAGCATTCACGATCTCGGATTTTCTAGCCCTTGTGAATCAATGCAGCTTTTTGCTCCACCTACCCTGTCAGTGAACTTCCGATTCTCAAACAATTGTCGACGCCTCAGAAGTATAGTACCGCAGTATCGTAAAGCCCACCTTCATGCATACTATCGTTTTGAAGATCCTATGTTGCATCAGGGCCGATTCAGCATCTAGTAAGGACCCTTTCTCCCTCCCGGGATTCGTTGGAGATCGCTAATTTGACTCGCATGGCACTGAAGAACACGCTCGAGTCAGGGAATGGATCGACGAGAAAACTATCCACTGAAACACAAACCTCGTCCTAGCGACATTCGTCAGTGCATGGTGGGACTCGCCATACCAGACCTATGGAGTATCCAGCTGAACGTGAATTCCAACTCACGGTCATGCCCGTCGAGCCAGCAAAGCAAATGCGAAGCGCTGCTGGAGAGGTTGTCGTTAGGGTTGCAGGAAACCGAGCCAGGAACACAGTGCACGCCTGTGGACAGTGCGAGACACGACCAGGGCTGAAAACTTGCCGGAAATGGATGTCGGAAGTAGATCGATCGATCCGAGCGGCTTCTTCCACTTCCACCTTCCACTTCCACTTCCGCCCTCGCCCTCACGTTCCACAGTTTCTTCGACAATACGCTCACACTTGGAATCCAGATATGGAGTCAAACAAGACAGGCGGTTTTGAAAACATCCGAGAGAAGTTTGGCCGTTTCAGGATTCTTATCGTTGGGCGGGCGAACGCTGGCAAGACGACTATTCTCCGCGCGATCTGTAACACCACCGAGAACCCAGAGGTCTATGATGGAAAAGGAAATAAAGTGCGCACCTGGTTTGATACATATAGATGAACTGACTGGCTTACCAAACCGTGCGATTAGATCGATCTGACCCAGGTCGAGGGATCCACGGGGGTGAGCATCACTTGCAGCATACTGGACTCGAATTTGATGCACATCTTTATTAATGCACGCTAGCGCGGAATGCACGCAATTGACAATGAATTGATTTTTCGGAGCAATGACAAATTCGTCTTCCATGACTCGCGGGGCTTCGAGGCTGGTTCCGTGAATGAATTCCAACAACTGAAGGACTTCATTGCTGATCGTGCAAACACGACATCTCTCAAGAAACGGATTCATGCCATTTGGTAACAGCTTGAATGGTACAGGAAGTAGTCGTTGACTAGTCGTGACTCTGTATAGGTACTGTATCCCAATGGATAAATTGGATCAGGCAATCCAACGCTCGGAGGAAATGTTTTTTAATGAGTGTGATACGAGAAATGGTGAGTTCGTTGTTCAGCAAGGATTTTGAAAGCTCACAACTTGCCCAGTTCCTGTCATCGTGTTGTTCACCAAGTTTGATGCATTACTGGCTGTTGCCATGAGCAAACTAGCATCAAATTATGCTCGAAAGCTGCCAATGCAGGAGAAGGTAGCAAAGGCACATGAGCTCATTGATGGAATTTTCAACAATGCCAATGTATGGGGTCGTCTTTCTCAAATGAACCATCCACCAAAATGTAGTGTTCAGATTGGAGGTATTATTCTCTGTTTCAGTGATGTGATTCAGCTGACAGAATTTGCATGGGTGCAACATGAAGGGATGCACAACTCAAATGAGGGATGTGATGTACTGCTTGAGAACACAGCAGGAGCTTTGAATGAGGAGGTTTTGCAAATGCTATTTGTTACTGCACAAGAAACAAACATAGCCTTGTGTATTAAATATGCAGTTCAAGAGTAAGTGCTTAAAGTTGAATATTCTTCAAAGGCTAATACAATAGTGAAAAAGTGTCATATCTGTCATAGAACAGCTGCATCAATCTGCACTTCCTGTGCACAGCACTAACATCATAAATGTCAGAAAATTGGCAAGGTGGTTTCCACACTTTTGGGTGAGATATTGTCAGTAGCTCATACATAAATTTTGAGAGTATGCTAATTATGTTCATAACACTGGGGGAATTACAGAAAGTGAGTTGTGCATTTTGGAATGTGCCAGAGAATAGTGACGCTGATGATGCCATATCCATTCTCAATTTTGTTCTGGAAATGACAGGTAGTGAGTTGTGCACAATTTGTGGAATGTGCCAGAGAGTGGTGATGCTGATGATGCCATGTCTATTCATTCTCAATTCTGCTCTGGAAATGACAGTCTGTGAGTCATGAATTGTGGAATGTACTAGAGAGTGGTGATGTTGATGATGCCATGTCCATTCATTCTCAATTCTGCTCTCAAAATGACAGCCTGTGAGTTGTGCATTGTGGAATGTGCCAGAAAGTAGTGATGCTGATATGCCATGCCCATTCATTCTCCATTCAACTCTGGAAATGACAGAGAGTGAGTTGTGCATTGTGGAATGTGCCAGAGAGGGGTGATGCTAATCATGCCATGTCCATTCATTCTCAATTCTGCTCTGGAAATGACAGCCTGTGAGTTATGCATTGTGGAATGTGCCAGAGAGTGGTGATGCTGATGATGTGATTTCCATTCATTCTCAATTCTCCTCTGGAAATAACAGTTTGTGAGTTGTGCATTGTGGAATGTACCAGAGAGTGGTGATGCTGATGATGCCATGTCCATTCATTCTCAATTCTGCTCTGGGAATGACAGCCTGTAAGTTGTGCATTATGGAATGTGCCAGAGAGTGGTGATGCTGATGATGATGTCATGTCCATTCATTCTCAATTCTACTCTGGAAATGACAGGATGTGAGTTGTGCATTGTGAAATGTGTCAGACAATGGTGATGCTGATGATGTCATGTCCATTCATTCTCAATTTTGCTCTGGAAATGACAGTTTGTGAGTTGTGCATTGTGCAATGTACCAGAGAGTGGTGATGCTGATGATGCCATGTCCATTCATTCTCAATTCTGCTCTGGGAATGACAGCCTGTGAGTTGTGCATTGTGAAATGTGCCAGAGAGTGGTGATGCTGATGATGTCATGTCCATTCATTCTCAATTCTACTCTGAAAATCACAGGATGTGAGTTGTGCATTGTGGAATATGTCAGACAATGGTGATGCTGATGATGTCATGTCCATTCATTCTCCATCATTCTGCTCTGGAAATGACAGCCTGTGAGTTGTGCATTGCAGAATATGCCAGAGAGTGGTGATGCTGATGTGTGATGTCCATTCATTCTCAATTCTGCTCTGGAAATGACAGGTAGTGAGTTGTGCATTGTGAAATGTGCCAGAGAGTGGTGACTCTGACAATGCACATCGATTCATTCTCAATTCTGCTCTGTAAATGACAGTGGGTGAGTTGTACATTGTGAAATGCAGAGAGTGGTGATGCTGATGATGTCATATCCATTCATTCCCAATTCTGCTCTGGAAATGACAGGATGTGAGTTGTGCATTGCAGAATGTGCCAGCTGAGAGTGGTGATACTGATGATGCCATGTCCATTCATTTCTAATTCTGCTCTGGAAATGACAGGATGTGAGTTGTGCACAATTTGTGGAATGTGCCAGAGAGTGGTGATGCTAATCATGCCATGACCATTCATTCTCAATTCTGCTCTGGAAATGACAGTCTGTGAGTTGTGCATTGTGGAATGTGCCAGAGAGTGGTGATGCTGATGATGCCATGTCCATTCATTCTCAATTCTGCTCTGGAAATAACAGTTTGTGAGTTGTGTATTGTGGAATGTGCCAGAAAGTGGTGATGCTGATGATGCCATGTCCATTCATTCTCAATTTCGATCTGGAAATGACAGTGGGTGAGTTGTGCATTGTGGAATGTGCCAGAGAGTGGTGATGCTAATGATGCTGATGATGTCATGTCCATTCATTCTTCATTCTGCTCTGGGAATGATAGCCTGTGAGTTGTGCATTGTGAAATGTGCCAGAGAGGGGTGATGCTGATAATGCCATATCCATTCATTCTCAATTTATCTCTGGAAATGACAGTGGGTAAGTTGTGCATTGTGGAATGTGCCAGAGAGGGTGATGTTGATGATGCCAATTCAATTCATTCTCAATTCTGCTCTGGAAATGACAGTCTGTGAGTTGTGCATTGTGGAATGTGCAAAGAGGGGTGATGCTGATGATGCCATGTCCATTTATTCTCAATTCTACTCTGGAAATGACAGGATGTGAGTTGTGCATTGTGAAACATGTCAGACAATGGTGATGCTGATGATGTCATGTCCATTCATTCTCAATTTTGCTCTGGAAATGACAGTGGGTAAGTTGTGCATTGTGAAATGTACCAGAGAGTGGTAATGTTGATGATGCCATGTTTATTCATTCTCAATTCTGCTCTGGGAATGACAGCCTGTGAGTTGTGCATTGTGGAATGTGCCACATAGAGGTGATGCTGATGATGCCATGTCTATTCACTCTCAATTCTGCTCTGGAAATGACAGGAAGTGAGTTATGCATTGTGATATATGCCAGAGAGTGGTGAGGCTGATGATGCTCATCCATTCATCTCCTCTATTATCCATAGTTTGTGAGTCTGGCATCATGGAATTGTTCAAACAGTAGTAACTGTGAAGCATACCATCTGTTTGTTCTATTTTCAAACAACAGAATGTAAGTCATAGGTCATTTGATATTTTTTGCATCTTAATTTACCATATTAATTCTTTAATTATTTTGCTCTTTCCTGAACATTTACAGAAAGTGTGTTCTATCACATTATTAATTCATCACCATTTGAATGTATATTTTCAATTTTCAATTTTCTTTTAATTTATTTAGCTGGTGAGCTTTCTATTTTTGAGATCATGATGTCATTTATATTATTTTTGATGTTGTATTTCATTTATTGAAGAATGTGAGTTATGTTATACCAGCAAAGTTAACATGACATTCAAACTGTTCATTTTTCCATACTTATAGAAGGTATGTTATTGAATATGAGTATTGTTATACTCATGATAAATATTTTGGATTCCCTACAGATGGTATGCATTTATCATTATATTGTTTATTTTCATTTCAATATCTCTGCTTATTAATCACTGCATTATTTCAAGGCTGTAAGTGCTGCATATTATTTTTAACATCATCATACTGATTGTTTTATTACTTCCAGGATGTAAGTTCTCCACTATCATTGTGATAATATTTCAATATCTGATGCATGATTAAATAACATTAATTTGTATTGCCTGTAGTCTGTAAGTGTCTTATACCCATTCAATTTTAGTATATCATTTTTACATTTTTATTTACAGAAGGTGAATTTACTCTCATTGTGTTCTGGTTTTTGATTATATTTTTCAATTCAATTTGTTAATGTCAGATTATCCACAATCAAAGTGTATGTGGAATATTTGTATCCTCTTTCTATTATGACATCTTCTTGTTTAGTCCAATATTGATACCTCTGAGTCAATCATTCCGAAACCCAAAAATATTGTGGGTTCCTTATTCATTTTATTTTGTATTCAAATAACATTGAAAATGATAGAGGAATCTGGGTACATGGCAGCTAATCCTTTTAACTGCTACTGGTATATATATTTTTCTCTTCTAAGTTTTTTTGAAACACAAAATAATAATGCAATGTATTATTTCATTGCTTTGTAGATACACTGCTCATTCTGGAACATTCTTTCTATCTTTTCCATCAAAAAGATCCTCAACCACTTCTTTCTGCTGCTCAAAAGTACAAGGCATCAACCACACCCAAGAAGGTGAAATCAGCTATGATGGGAGTCTTTGATCAGTATGGCAAAGCATCCAAAGAAGAGAAGGTAGAGATGGTTTTGAATGTCATTCTTCAGAATCGGATGAGTATGTTAAGCATATCTGATTATTTTTTCATTTGATAATTCTCTATTCTCAGCAATGTAATGAACTCTATTGAAGTCAGAACATCAATTTGTTTCAAGAACAGTATATGACCCAAGAGCAAAGAAAAAATATTTGAAACAGCCATGAATCTATCATAGGAAATGTACTCAGTCATGTTGCATCCATGTATGTTGGTTTATGGATGAAGTTTTGCATGGAGATGACCAAAGGAAGCATAGACAGCAGCAAAGAGAATATGATCAAAATTGGAAACTGGAAGTATCAGTGTGTTACAGTTAGTTTAGGTAGAGTCAAACATAGACTTGATAGCATCAAGGTTTCAGATGAACATGCAAAAGTCATGCATCAATACACTAGTACTTATGAAAATGCCATCAGTGTTGTAAAGTAATGGGTGAGGCTACAACCTTAATGGATACACTGAAGGCATGGTATCTTGGGGGGGAAGACAAAGGGGTAGGGTGAAGAAAAGGAAATGAAAAGGAAATGAACAAGCATAGACATGACCATACCTTGCAATGAAAAGAAAAGAAGAATACTCGATCTTGCTCACCCATCAGTCCGCCTGGATCTCGGCCGTAATTGTGGAACCAACGCGGTCTCCGCACCTTTTTCTCCGGAACCGTCTTGAACCCGTCTGCGTCCCTCCTGCTTTCGGACGCTCCTTCTCAGCCCGCACCGCCTCCGATCCTCGGTGGTCCCCCTGACAGGCGACGGCGCCGGACTGTGAACGTGCAAGGTGCGAGGCCGCTAGTCGTTGTGCTTGTTGTTGCTCCGTAGTCAAAGCGGTCATGGGGGAGGAAGCACCACCGGCAGTACGCGACCGCCAGCCCCCCTCGGTATGGGGAACCTCAGAAGAACCCGTCTTGGCAGAGTGCGCACGCATCTTTGCACGTTCCTCCGCCTCTTGCTCCCGTTGTGCCTTCTTGAGTGCTTCTTCCATTGCAGCAGCCGGTTCCGTCTCTCCTCTTCCCATTCTTTTTCGCCGCCTAGGCAACCTCTTCCGCCGCACGTTGTTCTGTAATCCGGTGTCAGTCCCACTATAGCACACCGACATCAACCAAGAAACACTCACCCACCTCGGCTCTCTCCTACTCCTATTCCTACCTCCGCACTTTCCTCCTTCAACTCCTCCATCTTCTTCTCCGCCACCGCCCGTTGTCTTTCATACTGCTCCTCACGCGCAGCCAACAACGTCTCCCGGTACGCCTTTTACTCTGGTTCGACCATTTCATGGTCGCCACAGCCTGGTTTGCGTCGGGGTTTCTGCAGCGTGTCAAAGGTCTCGCGGTCCATGGCCTGTTGTTCAGCATAGCTTAGCACGAGCAACAGGCACTCTTCTTTGCGGTACGCGTACTCGATGTCGTCGATCCGCTTCGCAGCGATCCGCAAAGGCTCGTGCATATCCTTTTTCTACCTTTCCAGCTGCTTCGACTTGGAGACGCATCAGTCTGTCCTTGCTCGAGTTCTCTATATCCTAGACAAGGTATCAGCGATAAAGAGAATGATAAAGGGACTAGGACGCACCGACACCTTGAGCCCGGCGCGCTTCATCAAGTCGATCTCCCGTCTCGCGCGTTCGATCTTTTTTTTTGCTTTTCTTTTTGGCATCTTCCTTTTCTTTCTGCTCTTCGGAAGCTTCTTGGCGCGCGTGAGCTCCGCAAGGCGAGGCACCTCCTCCTTTTCTTTGTGTACGCTCAGCTCCGAGAGGAGCTCCCTGCGGCGCGCGATGAGGGAGAGGGCGTGCCGTTCGCCGAATCACGCGCACAGTTGTGGAGCACCGTTGTGAGGGTGCTCAAGCGGGTACGCAGGAGCTCGGCCGAGGGCTGGACGGTAGTGTTGTCGTTGGGCGAGGGGCAGCTCGGACCGGAGACGGTGCTGTAGACCTGGGAGTTGAGAGAGGAGGCGGGAGAGCAGGGCACGAGAGAGGAGGGAGCGTATATTTCCAGTATATGAATAGTCGCTGGCACAGAGTGAGGAAAGGATGAGCGCTGTGGATGCGCAGAGGGTGAGGGGGTCGAACGAATGCTCGAGAAGATCGTAGAGGATCTCTATCTGGGCTGGGGAGAGGCGGAGCATATCTCTCAAAAGCTAGAAAACATGA
>JBBPOJ010001873.1:0-11015 GCA_038091395.1 Leccinum rimulosum
AACGCGGCACGCGCAACAATGAACGCGGTGTACGCGCGATGTGCACAGCGCGATGCGCGGTGAGCGCAGCGCGGAACGCGGTGGGAATAATTGTGCACTTCTAACGCCATATCATGAAACTTCGCTCCCCCCCCCTCCGCGCGCGCGCGTTCGCGCTGACTCATAGGTTAGGTCCCTCGACTTCAAGGGTCCAACCCCATCATCAAATCAATTGGGGCGGTTTTTCATTTGACAGGAGAAGGCCGTCCATACGTCCGTCTCCGTCAACGTCCGTTTGTTCGCCCCCTCGCTCGCATTCTTTCCCTATTCTGCCTCTGTGACGGAAGAATTGTGAACCTGGATGACAAGTCACGATGCAGTCCGTGCGAGAAAAGAGGGAGAAGGGTCACCTACGACCGACGAACGCGGGGGATCGCCTACTAACTCACTGTTCACATATCACGAGAGTGCACCGGGTTCCCATCGATTCGCGGATTCGGTCGTACCGCAACCACGCTCGAGACGGAGAGTCGTGGAGGCTAGAACCAACCATCGCTTGGCATGCGTGCGTGCGCAATGCGCACTCATGACCGCGCCGCGCCGTGCCATGCCGTGCCGCTGCAAGTAGACGAAGTTTGTCGCCGTGCTGTGCGGATGGGACGTACACACCACCAAATTATGTATGGCCCGGGGGAAAGAACAGGGTAGCTTCGCGTCGACAACACACGACGGCGTCAATACGAAGAGAACAGAATGCGAATTTTCAGAGGCCCTGGCCCCGCCTCGGCCAGGATCGAGCGCTCAGTCCGAGGTCGGGACCTTGTTCTTCTCTTCTACCACCTCCATATTACCCATGTATCACCATTGCTATTTTCTACTGCAACTTTAGAACTCTGCTGTATGCAATATGGCGGTTTTTGAGACATTGTTTCTTATTTTATCCACCGAATTTCCCTTGGACTAGGGCCTTCTTCAATTTGCCATTAATGCCTGCTAGAACCTTTGGTTCGTATTGCGAGGACAGGACGATATACGTTAGTGATAGCGTTAGGCGCGGACGCGAACTAACGGGCGGAGGTGGGAACGCCGCGCCTTGCTCTCTTTCTTTCCCTCCACACTTTCGTGTCACATGTACCCGACCAACGAAAACGTTCCCGGGTTTCTCCTCGTCGTCCTTCCCTTACAAACGCCTCCAAGTCCCATCGCACGCTGAATGTCGTCACTTTCCCCCAGCACCCGTCTCCCCGCTCCCAAGCAGTGGCACTTGGATTCTCAGACGCTGCCAGATCGCGTACGACTCGCCTCGCTCCGAGGTAGATTGCGGACCCTGGTGGGCAGCGTACTAGAAAGAGCGACGAGCGTGGATACCTCGGGGCGTGAGAGGCGGGAACGTTCCTCTATCGTCGTCTCACCTTCCGTCGCTTTCTCCCCTTGTTTCAGGGGTGGGCGTGGTGTCCAGTGTCTGCGAGCATACTAGAGGTCCCGCGGTCCCGAGTAACTGGGCAGCCACGCTCGAGGGAGCGAGCTCGCTGACGACCGTTCACTCGCAGACCCACACATCGACTAGCTCTCACGAAACTCGGCTCTCGCTGGCTGGCTGGGCAACACGGACGAGGGGTACTACTACAAAGCGATCGTCGTTGTGGTCGTGGTCAAACGGTGCTTCTGTTGCACAGCGTTCTTCTGTGCGTCTTCGTTGGTCGTTCGTGCACCCGGGCCGATGACGCGTCTCTACTCGCCAAGTTGATGCGCCGCCGCCGTCTTGGTTCCCTTTCTCGCTTGTTTTTCTTTTAGATCACCCCCGACGATTTCCCCGACAGCCATATTTAGGCGCGGTACCGGACGTCGTTTTTACCCACTGCGAACCACTGTAGCTAAACTTGTACCACTGTTCACAATGCACATCTGTGGCACCAGGAAATGGTGTGTGTATGCGTGTGTGTGCGTGTGGAGGTGAGGCTCAAACATGATCCAATCATGTGCCTCCCCCAGAAACGGAATCAAGGTTTCATTTGTAGGTTGCGCTCCCTTTTTTTCCCTTTTTCGTTGGTAAGAACGGGCGGCAGCCTGGTTGAGCCATCTGCTCACACGCGTGTAGTTTCGAATCGTGCAAGCCTGGGAGTCCGTCGTGTCTAATTACGCCTGAGAGCCGGCGAATAAAAAGGCGGTGGGCACGGGATTGGGTACGATCAGGTGGGCGGCGGCGATGATGGATAATGATGGGCTTGGATAGGGAATTATAGAGTAAACTTTAGGTGCATGCAGGACGGAGCACAGGATTTCTTTTTGATCGATCTCTCTCGTACCACACAACCCTGCAACGTATGTAGCCCATAGTACAACAACATACGTGACTATTCTTGGGTCCGCGCAGCGTCATCCCTGGATGATCGATATGATCATCGTGTATATCTCCACAATATATATGTATGTATTCGATGAGAATTGGCACGTTTCGAACTTGACTCGGAAGTTGTGTGTGTGTGCATGTACGTGCACCATCATTGTTGCGTCATGACAGGCTAGTCCAGTGCGTGTACATCGTATGGGTTATTTGGCCCTGTGAACGGGGGACCCGATACAACGGGCGGTGGAGGGGGTAGTGTCGCAAGTTGGCCTCGTTTCATCGTACGCCACTATCGGATATCGTCCGGGGTGCGTTCACACGACGGGCTCGTAGGGACGTATGTACTTACTTTGTATAGTATCGGAAGCTGAGGAGGAGGTAGAAGGGAGGGGGGTCACCGGGCAGGTGCCTTCATAAAACGCAATGAACGTACGCGCGTGACGCGGCTAAGTACTATGGAGATTATACATATGTTATGGGTGTATCCATGTATCCGTTCCCCCCAACCCCTGGGTTGAAATGAATGAAACGTTTTGCAATTGCGTATGTATACTTTTTTTTTTCACTTCGCTGGCTTTTTTCTCTTTTTGTTCAGATTGGTCGGCGATTGTCGCGTTCTGTCCTGTCTTGTCTTGATTGACTGGATATGGTTCGTGTTCAAAAAAACGTGCGCGCGAGTAGTTATGTATAGGGAAAAATGATGATCGAGACGACCCTGACAGGATCATATGAGAAGAAGACTCTCGTTGGGGAAAGTTTGCGGACGAGGTGGGTTTGACTTGTGGTCGGATTGATGAGTCAAAACGTAGCCGCATTCCTGGCAGTGCTGAAAAGTATGTAAGTAATGACATGGCATGTTGTCATACTGACACGAACTGGACGACGTTATTACTAGTGTAAGCCTGGGAGACACGATGCTCACCTGTGTCCAGCCGAGCTTTTTTTGGGTCTTGCTGATCATTTATATAAAATCATGTTATTTATTCATTCACCCCTCACTGAGACGAATCGCCTTGTGTTGTTGCAATTATATGTAGATCTATCCGATCAAGAAAGAAGTCGACGCGATTTGGTTAAAACGAGCTCGAAAAAAAAACACGCTGACAGGCCTCACCTGTGGAGCACCCACCGTCTTTTAATATGTATTTTTTTTCCCTGTCTTTCACACCCACGAACATTCGGCCGCAGCTATGGAATTTTGAGACTTGTCTGTGATCGGTTGACCGGTTGACTAGGTTGACCGGGGCGAACAGTGGTTGGGTTCGATAACCGGTTGTACGTCGGGTATTGGGCGGATTCGTCTTCAGCCCGAAGCGATGTGCCCTGCCAAGTTGAAAATCGCCAAGTTGCGTCGTGTCCGAAGCTTAGGGCGAGGTGAAGGTGGGGAATGCGTTAATGGATCGTCATGGTCACGAGGCGTTCGGTTGGGAGTATGCGTCATCGGATATGACATGGCCCGGATGATAATACGACACGATAGGAAACGACTTGAGTTTTCCTATTGCGTTCACACGCGTCGTCGCCGGCGGTGGTATATAGATATGATGGCATCGCTGCGCAGTGCGAAGCGGAAGCACCTAGAGCACTTACGATTCTGAGTCTGAGGTTATTATTAGTGCGTCTATTGTTCGAACTGCGGTTTTTTCTCAAGCGTCGTGACGTTACCTGACCGCCGCCGGGTACCAAGGGACAGGAAGGTGCAAGGGGAGTTCTTAGAAGCATACCCCCGTTGCTAGGTGTTCCAGGGGAGAGGACGAGCGCACTCTCACGAGAGGTGTTTGAGCGCGGGACGCAAGGAATAGCGAGCATGAATTTTGTTGTGGAGTGTGTCCTTTTTTGAACAAACCAACGAACTGGTTCGTGTGAAGAGTTGCGTTTCTAACTCGTCCGCTCATTTGATTGTAATGACGTTTCGACGTTTTCTGCGGTCACCGGACTCTCCTCACATCCTCCCATTGAAAGCGACTGACGGGAGACTCGGGTCGCGTTACTTCCCTAGGCGGTGCACTCGGCTCGTCTTCTTTTTCATCTTGTCAGTCGCAGCGTTCCTGTGTTTGTTCCTCTACCGTTTCCACCGCCACTTTGGCTTGTCATTGGCGGGCGACGACGGCGACGCAGACCACGCTCTCCCACCGCTCTATGAAGCCTATCACGACTACGAGCGACGCCTGCCGCAGCACGACCTCTCATTACCTTTCCCAGAGGGACGAGATGCCAAGTTTTTCTGGGCACCTAATCATGTCTCCGGTGAGCATCATTTTTTTTGCATCTCGCATCCTTCTCTGATCCATGGGACCGCGGCTCGTCAGCATCAGGATGGGGAAACGTCATGCAGGAACTCATTCTCAACGCGATGCTGGCATACGAGACGAATCGAGCGTGAGTCGCCATCAACCCACGACCACCACCATCATGCTCCATTGTTTTTCTATAGTTTCGTCTTCGACAACTATACTTGGGCACGAGACGGTCCAGAATACGCGGAGTTCAATGGCAAGCTAATTCCTGCTCGGATACCCCTTTCGGCGATCATCAGCGGTGCGTCGTGTGTCCTCTCTCTCATCTTCTTTGCTGACGCTTCGACCGCGGGCCATAGGTCCTATAATTGGTTCCGCATTTCGTCCCGGGGATCCATCAGCTCGAGCCGTTCACAAGGACTACTTTAAACGAGTGTGTCCGAACCCGACCGTCTTGGACAGCGATGCGGTCGTGAACGGGTATATCAGATATGACGACAAGGTTCCTGCATCGCAGATATTCGACATGTGGGTCGAGAAGCTCAATTCTATCAATGACCCTTGCGTCGAAATCAAGTTGGATTCACCTCAGCTGTTTGACATATGGTGCGTCTTTGGACGCGGTGATGTCGCTCTTTTGATAAGCTGACTGGATACGTCATACCCCTTTTTCAGGCTATTTGGATCACAGCGTATCCTGTCGATGTGGCCCCGGCTTTCCAAGTCACCGTTGCTGCGTGATTTCTCATGGTCTCCGCTCATTTTGGAGGCATTTGCTCGCAATGCACACCTTTTTGGGGCTAAGAGCGAGTCTTTCCAATACCTCCCATCTTATTTGCGGCCGTCTTCCTCTCCGACCTCGAAGGAGCTGCACAACGTTGTTCCTATATTACCAGCAACAAAGATAGACCCGATCCCAGGCCTCCTCGTGTTACACATTCGAAGAGGTGATTTCTCCGACCATTGCTCACACCTGGCGAATTGGTCCTCGGCTTACAATGGGTTCAACAAATTCGCGGCCTTGCCGGATAAATTCCATCCTCCTCCTGGTGGGGGAGAGGGGTATACGACCGAGGCGAACACACAGCTCTATCTTGAGCGATGCTTCCCGACAATCGAGCAGATCGTGAAGAAAGTACGCGAGGTGCTTACTAATCAGAAGAGTATATATGGTGGGACGAAGGAGCTCAAGAGGGTCTACGTCATGACGAACGGGGACAAGGCGTTTGTGGGCGATCTGAAGGAGGCACTCGGGCGTATAAAGAGATGGGATTCGGTTACGAGCAGCCGGGATCTGCGGCTTCGCAGGGATGCAAAGCCGGTGGCACAATCGATGGACATGCTGGTCGGTCACCGTGCGCAGGTGTTTATCGGGAATGGCGTACGTCATATTGGTCCTTTGATCGTCATAGTGCTGCGCTGACCTATACGCACCCTAGTTCTCGAGCCTGACCTCCAACGTGGTCATGTTCCGGATGCTGCGGGAGCTGCCGCCTGAAGACACCCGGTTTTGGTAACTCGGTCTGAGTCTAGGCGACATGGTGCTCTGCGATCTTCCATGGAACCACTTGACGACTTACGCCGTACTCCCGGACGTTTCCGTGCTTCCTGCACCCTTGCACTGGGCGTATGCCCACTAAAAGGGTGTAGTCAGTACATATCCCCCGCGTGCTGTGCTGGCGCGGCGTACCCCATTTATGTAGTATATACATACTTGTCCGCTATGGACTCTATTACTTGTCGGTGGAGCCGCTATCGTGGTACTAGTACATACGGGCCTATCTTCGGACTAGACGTGATTCAATGAGACTCTTCGATGGTGATGGCGTTGCTGTTGTCCATAACGGACAAGTTTTATTTTTGTTCGCAGCTTCTCGACTCACGAGGGTTTTGTGCGGAAGATCCTACGTAGGTTCAGAAGGGTATAGTAGAAAGTTTATAGCAGGCTCGTAAGATAAGCATGTTTGCGACTTCTACTGTCACCTCATGATTCGTCTCCATTCTATTACGCTTGCGGGCTTCACCCAAATCGATGTGAATACATATCATTGGGCGTCACTCTAACCCTGCAGTTGCGCTCTGGAAGGAAAAGCAAGTTCACATCCCGAAATTGAAAGTACGTGATGTACATAGTACGATGATAAGTTTTGATGGGCGATATTAGAGATGCGTCAATTACATGCATGTCAGTCCACCCAAACCTTGTAATTCGTGCCTCTCTCACGCGGTCGACGTCCGTTGCGTTCGGTTTCATACCCCAACTTGTCAAATGCATCTTGTACCTGTAGCAGTTTTTCAATTTCCAACCAACCACATGAAAGACTTGACACCCCCTCCCCCCATCCCTAATATCAATCCCTGAATCAAATTCGATCATTGGTCCCGTTCAGGTTCGTACATAACGTCCACTGTTTGGCGAACATTTATGATTCACGATCCGCCTGCCCCGGCCCGGTGACGGTGACGCGGTGACGCCGAAAAGATGTGGGCACACTGCGCGCTAGTCTGTGTACTGTAGTCCGATGCAAGCGGTGATGCATTTTTTGATGGGGGATCGTAATGCGCGTCCGCGGTCATCGTGCGAATGTTCGACCCTGACGTCATGGCTTTTGGCTTCCATGCTGTTTCGTTTGTGTTGCGTTGTTTCTTTTTCTCTTTATACCTGTGACTTCAAATTTCTCTTGAGCCTTGGGCTTGGGATCGGACTGTCGGTGTGTGTGTCGTTCGCTGATTGTTCGAGTCTCTGACATGGCACTATGGAATTCTTTCATCCTTCCATCTTGCTTGGTTTGTCTTTTTCTCTCAGACCTTAAGTTCTGGCTGCCACCCTGACTACTAGCAGCTACTAGCTGCGCGCGCGGTCCGCCATCAACCGAACCGACGATCAACTTGTGGATACATATGGACAAGTATCTCGGGTCCTACGTACAGTGTCGTTCGCTGATCTCTGGCATGCTGCCAACACACCCTGAGTTCGAATGAACCTTGGTTGCAAGTCCGCGTCAATACGGACCGGTACTTGAAATGTGAAACAGAAACCGTATCCCTTATCCCTTATCCATATCACTACTCTCTATCCAATCGGGTCCCGCCATGGACTCGATCGAATGTGTGCCTCGCGGGTGGTATGTACGTCGTACGTTGTTGGTTTGGCGGTTGGCGGTTGAAAGGGTTGATTTTGCACAGGGTCATCTGACGGGATTCGGAACGTTTTGACCAGCAGAGAAAGTTCCCGGCTGTCGAGCGCGCCGGTTCATGTAAGGGGGTTCAAACTATACATGCAACAATGCGATGAGAATGCGGATCCGGGGGCGTGCATCGTCTTTGCCAGACGTGGTGAGGTTTAGAGTTCCCGATATACTTGATTGTTGTTTTAATTTTCCGCTGACACGTCCGCCGCCGCCGCCACGATTCGGTGTGATTCCAAGGCCGTCGGGGAAACTACGGAAGAAAGGAGGGGGGGTCGATTCAGAACGGACGAACTTTGATAAATTTATCGACTTGCTACCCACCTGCGGGGCCGAACTATCAAAGGAACGTTTGGGCGGAGGTATAGATCTCGACTGCGTCGGCATGATCGCAGGCTAAAGACATTCAGGGGAGCTCTCCCGCGCTCCCGGGTCGTCTGTGTTTCTTATCGGCGTCTTTGTGGGCTTCTGGCGGATCACGGGGCTCGTACGGTGGGTATCCGTGTCCGATTACACCGAGTCGGCTGACAGTGGCTCTCTTGTTCTCGCGATGCGGCAGTGCTTTCCCTTGCTCACGTCGGAAACAGGGGACTGGTGAGAGCACCCCGTCGTTAACGGTCTCTTAAGCGGGATCCGCGAGCAGGGGATTGGCCGGACCTAGCACAGATCCTAAGGGACCGTTGATGAACTCCATGAGGAACGAAGAGGGACGCTCTCGCCGGTGACCTAGAAATGCATACTGAGGCGCTGTCCCGCATGTACATTCTTGATATGACATGAGCTGGAGCCAATCCGGAGAGCGGGGAATGTTGCGGGGTGGGAAACAAAGACGAGCAGTAGCACCATATTTGTTCCGGGTGAACCAATGTCTTGGATGGCTGATTGCCCCTCTTGAGGGGTTCAAACGTACCAAGAACACGACGTTCGGAAGTATGGGGACTGTAATGTGTCGGTGATAAGATAATGACGACCAGTGCCTGGTGACTTGACGTGTGTAGTTGGGGGGTTCTACAATACATACCACATTTTTTTCCACGGGGGCACGTCCCTAAGTTGCACGTGTAACAACGTTGACGAAACCGTTCCATCACGAGTCGTTCGTTCCCTAGCTTGTCCTATCAGATCAACGGACCCACTGACACCACCTGCTGCAGGGTCAACAAAGTACTGTTCTTTGCAATTCCGATGACATAAGGTGGCGGTTAGTCTGATCATATCATCGAATTCAATTGACATGCGTTGCACGAACGCATTACAATAGTGCTGTCACTTTTTTTTTCATATCAGATATATGATTGTATGACATCGAGAGGGACGACGGAGCGTGAACCAACCTCGTGGATCACGGGAAGTACTTGAAAAGGCTCACAATTCGTGGACTGATATTGAACCTTCGCCGGTGGCCCTGCAAGACTCAACATCATGGTGTTGAGATCGGAGGAGGTGACCCGGCGTTATCAAAGCGAGCAGACCGAGTAAGGAATAGTGCCATGTACCGTGATGTACGATGGCGTGTTTTCGTGAGGCGGGTCGAGTTTTTTTTTTTCCTTGTAGGTTTTCTGGTGTCACGAGCGGACGAGGGTACGCATTGCTAACTTCGGATCGAAGTCGGCAATATTTGCCTGAATAATTTCCGTGTTGTGGGATGACTATACACGAACGGACGAGATCAGTCAGTATTTTCTCCTACATACTACGTACTTCTGTTAGATTCGGACTGCAGCGACGATGCCTGCGTTTCCAGTGGCACGTTCTGGTGTTTGTGGGATTCCCGGTACCACGAACGGATGATCAGTCAGAAGGTGACTGATGACGACGACGATGACCAAGGCTGAGATTAAACCGTGGAAGAGCGTGGGTACGCCGACACCCGCAAAGGTAAATCTCCTCTGCAGGATGTCTAAG
The DNA here is from genome assembly GCA_038091395.1 of Leccinum rimulosum. Classification (NCBI taxonomy): domain Eukaryota; kingdom Fungi; phylum Basidiomycota; class Agaricomycetes; order Boletales; family Boletaceae; genus Leccinum; species Leccinum rimulosum. The sequence goes on from JBBPOJ010001873.1 coordinate 9,657, forward strand.
CCGACTCCAACTTGTCCCGACCGTCGACAGGCACGTTGTCCACGAACGCTGGGTATAAAACAGACAAAAAATCCAGTTGTTTTGACATCGTGAACATCCCAAGATTCCTCTTACCAAGTTGGCGTTAAACTTGAAGGGACTCATCTCCGCCGCATTGCACAGCCGCCACCGCCTCAACATCCGATCTTCAACTCGTTACGCAACTTCTACAAACGCGATCATGGTCTCAGACAAAGGTGTTCAAATCGTTCCCCGTCGCAGCGACGAACGCGGTCAAGCAGACCACGGCTGGTTGAAGACCTTCCACACGTTCTCCTTTGCTAGGCGAGTTGCCGTTGACCGGCTAGCGATGTCGAAGTGTTTCCTTATCCAGTGACCCCTGTAGTTATCATGACAACAGCCACGGGTCCTTTGGCTCTCTTCGCGTCATTAACGAGGACCGCGTCGCCGCACACACGGGATTCGGCACGCACAGTCACCAACTCTATGAGATATTCTCCTATATCGTCGGAGGCTCACTCGAGCAGTGAGTATCTCTTGCAGCGTAGATATTGGAACTTGTCCTTACCTTTTTCTCAGCAAAGACTCTATGGGAAATACAGAAGTCCTTTCCCGTGGCGCCCTCCAGATGACGTCCACGGGTACGGGCATCGCGCACTCCGAAAAGTCGCACGGAGAAAGCGACGTTCATTTCTGCCAAATCTGGGCCTCGCCTCGCGCCGGAGCAGGACGTGGCAAGCCTGCTTACTTCACCAGGTGTGTTTGCATTCGAGGTGCTTCTCAAACTCATAATCCATTAATATCTTTTCCTTTCCTTCGCGCGCAAGGTATTTCACGGATGAAGAGAAGAAGAATCGTTTCGTTCCCGTTGTTGCCCCTGATAATGCTCCAGACGTCTCTCTGGGCAGGGAAGACAAAGGGCCTGCTCCTATCCGCTCGGAGCTCTGGATGTACGCCTCGCTCATTCATCCTGGCATCTCGCTCGTGCACACCCCCGCCGGGAACGGCCGGACCAAGAAGGGATATATTCACGTGATCCAGACGTCGGGGTACAACACAGGTCCAGCCAAGGGAGCCACGATCAAGATCGGTGCGCAGGGCGACGGGCCACAGGTTGAGCTGCGGGAGGGGGACGGTGCATATTTGACATACGAGCCAGGAGCCGAACTCCGGCTCGAGAACGACGGTAAGGGCATTGCGGAGGTCCTGCTCTTTGATCTTGAGTGAGCGCGCGCGCGCGGGTGGGGGTCGGAGTGACATACATGCCTACAGTTCGCATTCGCGGCGCATGGTCTTGCTGATCGCGGCGTACCGAGCTATGTAATCTATTTTGTCTTGGCTATTTTCTTACTCTTTTTT
>JBBPOJ010001874.1:0-11014 GCA_038091395.1 Leccinum rimulosum
ATTAACCATGCACCAGACGTAAGAGTCGTTTGAATTTGGACTCCTTGGTAATTTACTTACGATGAGATGTATGACAGGAGGTGCATCTATGGGACCTGCACCAGGGTCGCCTCGCGCGCAAATTTACTGGGCAGCACCAGGGCCACCACGTGATCCGAAGTTGCTTCGGAGGCGTCGATGGTAACTTCGTGGTCAGCGGAAGCGAAGGTCGGTGTTGGTGCTGTTCTCCCTGATCTTTTTCTCACTTGGTTATCCTAGACCGTAACGTTTATATCTGGCACAGGGATACCGGTGTGCTTCTCGAGATCCTTTCAGGCCACGGAATGGGAAGTGTCAATTCAGTCGCATGGAACCCACGAAACGAACGAATGTTTGCATCATGTTCGGACGACTTTTCGATTCGGATATGGGAACCATTGCCACAGACGGTCGCTGGCGGACTGCCTCTAAGCGAAGTTGGAAGAAATGGAAAGGGCAAGGGCAGAGTCCGGTTATAGGAACGTTCTGCATGGTGGGGTACTTCGGATCATGCTAACCAGGCATAAGCTAACATGCAACAACTCATCTTGCTTGTTCAATATCTGTTTAGTTTTCGCGCATCGAACATTCTGTTCGTGATCTGTTTCTCAAGTTCAACCAATGTCACGTCATGTTATGCATACATAGTATAGATAGGTACAATAGCATTCTAGCTGGATACTCTTGTAAAATCAACCGCACGTGATGTTGAGAAGCGACGGTCATCCAGTAACTTTTATACGTGACGATATCGCGATGAGTACATGGTTGACGCTGGCATTCGCCCTACACGTTCTGGTTCGTAGCGAGTCCGCTTGGAACGGCAAGACACCTCCAGGATCAGACAAACCAAAACCTTTCGAGGCTTTCGTGCCATTCTACGTCCCGCCCGGTGCCAAGAGCTACGACTCGTCGTCCCCGTTCGTTCAGTATCGGGGTCTGTGGAGAGACTCTTATTCCAACTCATACTTTCAAGGCACATCTCGCTGGACCGACGATCCCGGCGCGCGCGCGTCCCTTTCCTTCATCGGTACGGGCATCGAATGGTTTGGATCTCAAGACAGGTTGCATGGTATCGCCACGATCTTCATAGACGGCCAGGAGGTGGAAGCCGTCGATGCTTGGAGCCTCGTCCCGCGCACGCAACAGCGACTGTCCTGGAAGTACGACCTTGCGTATGGCAAACACCTTATAGAAATCGAGCACACCGGGAGAGGTGCAGAAGGCGTGGCCAACCCGATCATAGACATCGATGTCATGGTCGTGACGAAGGGCCAGGATCACACTCGGTTGCCATCTGAACCGACCGGACAGGATGACGATGCTCAGGGCGACAGCAGGAGCCAGTGGGACCTGGTTTTACGCGGTTCCACCGGCGTTGCCGCGATGCAATTGGTGGTCATCTCTCCTAGCCATGTACTCGTGATCGACAAGGTGGAACACAACCCGATATCGATTGGTGGCCACCCTGCCTGGGGGGCGTTGTACAACCTCGACACGCAGGCCGTCATGCCCTTGGAAATACGATCCAACTCGTTCTGTGCTGGGGGTACCTTTCTGAGCAATGGAACGTTGATCAACGTCGGAGGGAACCCCGTCATCGAGAGCTTCACGTCGCCTGCAGACTTTGGGCATCTGGATGGTCTGCAAGCCGTTCGGCTCTTCCATCCCTGTCTTTCTCCCGACGTAATCCGGTGTTACGTGTACGAGAACCATGCTCGCGTGCGACTGGCGAGTCCAAGGTGGTACAACACCGTCGTCAGGTTACCTGATGGCAGCGCGATGATTATCGGAGGATCGAAGAAAGGTGGCTGGATCAACAACGCAACCGTCAACAATCCAACCGTGGAGTACTGGCCACCCAAGTCTATTCATGGCTCGAATGGTTTACTTATCCACTTGCCGTTCCTGGTCGATACGTTGAATGCTAACCTCTTCCCGATCGCCTTCGTTCTTCCGGATGGTAAGGTATTCGTCGCTGCCAATCAGGACGCCATGATCTACGACTGGCAGACGAACACGGAACAGAGGCTCAGCGAAAAGCTCCTAGATCCAATCCTAGTCAAAATTTCCCTGTCAGCAAACCTCCTTCACGATCTTCTGCCAAGATTTCTGAACCTGCATCTCCCATGATAATTGATTCACCATCATTTCCTATGCCAGCTAGTGGTTCGACCGTCGTCTCCTCACCCCATGTCAATTGGTTCTGCATCTCACAACGCGACGCGGCCTGCGCGCCCGCCAACAGTCAAGTCGTCTGTAACCCAAGATCGGGTTTCTCCACGAGGACTACCATCTGCAGAAAGACCTGTTTCAAAATATATAGTTGAAAGAAAGATATGACTTGTGGGGAGTTCTGCATATCATATTGTTGCAATTGTGATAACGCCTTGGATGTGAATAGATAGATATCACTCCGAGCCATAAGAGACACGCTTTGCCCTAGTACTACCCAGCCCATCTCCCGCATGAATATTTTAAAACGACAGGCCCTGGTGGGATTTTACCTAGTCTCGAGCCCGGATCGAATCGGAAAAAGGAAGAAAAATTGGACAAATCCGGACTCGAACCGGAGACCCCCCGCACTCAGCACCATGCTAAGCGGATGTGATAACCAGCTACACCATATGCCCGATGATTTAGTCAGCAAATTTAGTGACACATAAGTGTCAATTAGCGTTTCGTACTCGTCGCCGATGATCTACTAATGTTCTTTTGCAGTGTCGTTTTTCGCGTCCTTGTCGCCCTTTTTACCCAAAGTTTTTTTCAGCCTGATGAATACTTCCAAGCACTAGAGCCTGCACACAAATACGTTTTTGGTTATGGTCACCTAACCTGGGAATGGGTGAACCCTCATCCTTTGAGAAGCATGCTATACCCCGCACTCAATGTTCCAGTGTACTGGCTATTGAAGGTATCTGGATTGGACGTATATCCCTCGTTGGTGGTATGTCCGGGCGTGTTGTCAACCGATTCATCTATCTGATAATTGTAGGTTGCTGGGCCAAGAGTAGTTCACGGTATCCTCGCAGCTTTAACAGATGTGTGGGTTCCGAAGCTTGCCAGCGCGGTCCTCGACGGCACGTATAGTAAGAGAGTCGCTGACCGTACAACAATATCTGTAAGTGATGTTATTCGCGTTGTGGAATCCTTTAATCTCCAAGAATTCATAGTACTTCCTTTCCGTAACCTCTTTCTTTCATTCGATGGCCTTGTCAAGATCTTTTTCCAATTCGCTAGAGGTGTCCCTCACAACTATAGCATTGGGTTATTTCCCGTGGAGCGTTTTGGTTGCGTCTCCCTCCTTGCTTGACTTGTAGGTTCTGCCGTACAACTTCATGTATGCATACATCTCACGACGTTTTCAAGGTCCCGACTCAGACACAGCATCACCTTAGCGGCTGTTGCGTGTGCCATCCGACCAACCAATGCTATAATATGGGTCTACATGTTCTCTGTTCTACTTTGGCGCATAAGGACATACCCAAAGCTCCTGTTTTTGACTCTGCGCGATATCATTTGCATTGGGTCTGTGTATTGACCTTGCTTTCTCGTAATCACCCTTCTGACATTTTTCCAAGCTTGGCAATCATTTTGGCCGTTTTTACATTGGATACGTGGTTTTATGGTCGGACAACGTTGACCTTGATGAATTTCCTGCTCGTGAATTCGTCGCCAGTCTCGTCGTTCTATGGATCGAGCCCTTGGCACTATTACCTTTTGCAGGCTCTTCCCATCCTATGTTTCTCAGCGTTGCCATTTGTTCTTCATGGATTTTGGCTCGCAATTGGGAAGCGTGGATCTAAGTTACATGTGATGGCCGGGTGCATTGGATGGACTATCTCTATCTATTCGTTCATTGGACACAAGGAATGGCGATTTCTACACCCGCTACTTCCCATGATGCATGTCTTGGCCACCGAATCTATCATTCACCTAATGTACGGCCGGGAAGCCAGGGACGCAAAGCCTGCATCGAAGACACCTGCTACTCGGAGCAGGCCCAGTCACATCACCATCCCGTTGTTTTTGTTGATGTCAATTCCCGCCTCCATTTATATCGTATTCTTCCATTGCACAGGTCAGATCAAAGTCATGTCATTTCTGAGGCAGCTTCCCATCGACGACTCCACGACAATCGGGTTCTTGATGCCGTGCCATTCCACTCCCTGGCAAGCCTATTTGCACCGCCCGGACCTTGCTCAGCCTGGCAAGATGTGGGCTTTGGGATGCGAGCCACCATTAGGGTACGATATGGTGTTTAGTTGGATGTGCGTGATGATGCTGATTAGACGATCCAGGATTCAAAACCACAGAGAATACAAAGATCAGACCGATATTTTCTTCGAGTCCCCGATTTCATACATCAAATCACACTTTCCAGCTCGCGTTGATCCCAGGTTCCCATTGGCCCCGTTCGCTTTCTCAGTCCCGGACGCCACCTTTATTGACACATTGCGATCAATAGAGAGACAGTCAGGCTCGTGGGACCTGGGGTGGCGTCACGAATGGCCGAGATACATGGTCTTGTTTGGTGCACTTTTGGAGGAGCCTGGAATACGAACCTTACTCGGAGGCAATGGGTACGCTGAGATATGGAAGGGTGGATGGGAGTGGGAAGGAGAGGGTAAGAGGAAGGGAGGTGTGAGAGTTTGGGCTTACAGAGGCAACGCCGCATCGACAGAGCACCTTTTTCTTTAAGAAACCCAAACTTGCAGGTCGAGCGACTCGAAAGTAGCATTAAATTCAAGTTTGGTAACAAAATGTAAGTGTCACGTTCTAGGGAAGTGGAATATGACAAGATGTCATTTACACTCTACTTGCTTCACTTGCTCTGGCGTCGGGTGAGCTGTGTGGGGAATTAGTGCACACAATTGAGCGTCAGACAGCCACTTACTCTGCGGCGCTTCTTCAACCTAGAGTGTGAATTCAGAAAACGATAAGTTAGTACAAGTGAAGGGACGTACTTGTGCTTCTTCATCTTCTTTCGCTTCTTTCGGCGAGTGCTGTCAGCATGAATGGTAACCCATTCCTGCGCAGATTCTTTAGCCAAAGCTATGTCATTCTCTGAGCAATTGACACCCAGTCCGAGATGAGACAAGGTCCGCTGCCAGGCGATGGCACCGCCGACGCTGTTCATGACCAACGTGTGGGCTAACTGGCGAGCAGCATCCGCATCTGCGTCAGGAGTCGATTCTGGGAGATCATCGAGGGCAGAAAAAGAGGCCCCAGAGTCATTATTGACGCGATGTTCCGAAGAGGTCGGCAACGGAAGGGAAGGATCAACAGCCTCGAAAATGGTAGACGTCGGTTGGTTGAGCAGGAGCAAGGGACGGTGCACCGAGAAAAACTGATGGAGTTTGTACTCTTTGGAAGAGACAGAGGGATGTACTTGGGTGCGGTGGAAAGTGGGCGGTGTCGGGATGGGGTGCGGTTGTGTTTCAGCTGGCTTGCTGGGCGACTGGTCTTCTGTAGCTTTCACCACAGGGCTTGCATTTGTAGGTGGACTAGCCGCACTGGATTCTGGGGGAGAGCCAGCAGAGCCAGCAGAGGTGGCATTTTCCAGCTTTGCTCTGCCAGCCTGTTGCAAGACAGGTTTTGGCGGTTTTGCTGATACGAAGTGCCTTCCGCCACCTGGCTTTGATGAGAAAAAGGAATAGTATGCTCTGCCCACTGGATGTGTGGGTCGAGCAAGGCGAGAGATAAAGGACATGCGGTGGTAGTGTGCTGTGACTCCACTTAAGTGGCCAAATTGGGTGGCAGCGGTGGACCACAAACACCACAGCAAGTGGCCAAACGTTGATCATCGATTGTTATCGTAAGGACTATAAAAAGGTCGCCTCCATCATGCGACCAAGCTCAACCAGCTTTGTATGTCTCATTCTACTCGTCGCAAACGCTCCAATGACACGCCGTGTCTCCCCCTGACAATTGCTCGACGAAAGCGTGCTTCGCTCGACATACTCCCCTCCTTACCTCTTGACATCATCTGCGAGGTATCCCTATATTGTTTTCGTACCATATCCTTTAATCACCATTCTCCTCCAGATATTCAGTCTGCTACACCCGTCCGATCTCCTCGCGCTCGCTCGCACCACCAAGCCACTCCGCTCTTTTCTTTTACAAAGGTCGTCTGTATTCGTTTGGAGGACTGCCCGCAGACGTCTGGTCGACCTCCCGGAGCCACCCTCAGGCGTGACTGAGATCCAATTCGCCTCTCTAGCATTTGGGCAAGCATGTCATTACGACGTACGCCATGTCGACGCGCGTCTTTCTATATTCTGACCCATATGTTCCAGGGATGCGACAGGAGAGCGCGCGACACGGTGTGGCACTTGCGTGTTCGTTCCTGTACCGGTTGTCGCTCAAAACACAAGTAAGTCTGGTGCAACTCCGCACGCGCGAAATAGATTAAATATTGACGTTCCAGACCAATTAAATTGAATGAGAGCAAGGATTACCGCGCCATTATCGTCATGCTTCACTACTGTGTCAAGGATCTTGAACAGTGTATACCTTGCGGGCCCTTTCTCAATTCCAAAGGCACGCCACCCATTTCGCTATCCCTTTTCGAATCACTTACATCTTGTAGGGAATCCCACAAAGGGCTTCCAAGAACATCAGCTCAAGACGTTCAGGGGTGAACTAGAAGCATTACCCCTTTCAGAACGTCAAGCTCACATCGAGCGTCGGAAGCAGGATACCCAGGTAATTAACCAAGTAAGTCTCCGAGTTGCAATCGCCCCAACCCACCTCCTCATCGCCACCAAGTTTGCGAGTGCAGGTGTTGCATGGCAGCTTGATGCAAAAAACCTGCGCATCACGAAATTACGCGACAAGCGCACAGCACGAGCAGAAATGTTCGTCCAATGTGTCGGTCCTTGAATTTAGCTGATGGAAACGCACAGAATTAAGGAGAATCTTGTCGCCACTGGCTTTGGAGAAGAAATCGATTATTTTGGGTGGGACCGCATCCGCAAGCATCCCCTCATCAGTAACACCCAACCAATCACCGACCTTGGTGGGTCCATCTTCCTGTATTTAGTCAATGTGTTCGGCTGACATCCAACTCAAACTCAGCACTCTCAAACCTTCTGGACCAACTTCGCGAGTACATGCTGGGTTGGCGAGAGCTCCGAATGGAAGAGCAGGTGTACGCCTCTCGACGACAAGTTTTTGTCGATGCTTGGATCCATTTCACGACAGCCGCCTTTTATAACGCCCCAGGTGGTTGCCCCTATCTCCCACTACCACCGACCGCTACTGTCGGCTTATCCGAGCATATCAATTCCATAATACGACAACCCGGCCAGACGTCGCGCGAATCTCTCCTAGGACAATTTTCTACTGCCTTTGTACCGGCTTGCCATCGCATCCGCGAGTGGCATAAAACGGTGCGCCGAGAGCTGGTCAGCTTACTTCCGGATCACAACCCCGAGGAGGACGACGAAGCTATTTGTGCTCGACTCAAACTTGCCACCTCTGTTTTCTCCTGTAATGGTGGTCGAAATTGTCGGGGCGAAGGTCGTACCTTGACGTATCCGGAGATTTTATTCCATCCCTGTTTCACGCTCATGACACCGGGTAATGGACCAACTTCCAAAGATCCCTGGAGCATTGCCAATCAAAAGGCATGTCTTGCTATGGGTGGTAGCCCTTGGAGCTGCAATGGTCGGGTTCAAGTGCATCCAAAACAGTACCTGGTGCACAAAGCACTGTTGTGCTGCGGGAAAGACCCTATATCTACCACTGCTACAGAACTGGACAAACAAGATTCTAGGTTGGTGTGCCTAGAGTGCATTGTCAATGATAAGAAAATTGTGTTCATGTCCTGGCGCCGTGCTGTAAGTGCTTTCGATCGTCAGGTCACAACCATCCGTTTATTGTCTTCCTAGGTTCAACATAATATTACATTTCATCCAAGTACCACAACCGATACCCCATGGTTTATGGCGGGTCCCTTTTCCCGCATCCGGATTAACATGCTGGAGTGCCCAAACTTGCGGCCCTTCTCAAATGCATCGGGTGACACTCTGGGCGATTATTCTGTCTGTCTTCTTTGCCCACCTCGCATTCCGTCATGGAACACTCGTTTCGGGTTCGGTGAGTTGATGGCTCATATGAAGAATAGGTGCGTATCTCTCGAGTGAGAAACCACTATCCTGACCACATCCTTTTGCAGGCATGCTGTCTTCAGTCCGAAATTCGGCATTGACTATATATTTGACACGAACATTACTCCAGTTTACTTGGATCCCGTAGTAATAAGGTATGTGCAGAAGATACACGGTGGTTGATTTTTTTTTTCATGCAAGCACGCTGGGCCCAAATCATGTACTTGTACAACTTCATTCTATCGTGTAATTATATTACGTTGATGACTAAGCTTGAGGGAGCAATTGATTGAAATATTGATTGAAAGGCTTTGGCATTGTCCATTTAGCCACTCATGTCCGGAATCTGCAGACCGCGCTTGGCTGAAGAGCGCAAGCAATGGAGAAAAGATCATCCTTTTGTACGTACTATCTTGCTTCTGCTCCCACCCATTCGCTTGTCTCGGCTTGAATGTTCCGGCAAAGCGATGGTGGTACTTTCCCAAAAGGCGTTCTCCAGTTTCATGACTTTTTGTTCAGGGATTTTATGCAAAACCCGCCAAGGCTGCTGATGGAACCATGAACCTCATGGAATGGGAAGTTGGGATTCCGGGGAAAACTGGGGTATGTGAAAGGATACTAATTCGATCTAAGCCGTGCCACAGGTTGAGCATGGTATCTTGTTTAGACTCCATGGGAGAACGGGCTGTACAAGCTCATAATGACGTTTCCGGAGGGTGAGCAAGAGTACTCGTTATCCAGAGTTTTGCGCTGATTACCATTCAGATTATCCCTCCAAGCCTCCGAAATGTAAGTCTCCTAAGCGCCAGATAGATCTTGCCGTGCACGGATCACGTATCCAGGTAAATTCGCACCACCGCTCTTTCACCCCAACGTGTATCCGTCTGGAACTGTCTGCCTCTCCATCTTGGACGAGGAGAAGTCGTGGAAACCTGCTATCACGATCAAGCAGGCATGTCATTCTTAATCTGAATTTGAGAACCACCCTCATTCGACTACGAACTTAGATATTGCTGGGCATCCAAGATTTGCTGGATGACCCAAACGTCAATGATCCTGCGCAAAGCGACGCATATACCATGTTCAAGTAAGACCCCAATGTAGCTTCATTTTCCCGCAACTAATAGCTTCTCAGGAATGACAAGGTTGCGTACGAGTGAGTATGATCACCAAAAATATCAGTCCTAATCGCTGACCAATCGCAGGAGGAGAATTCGAGCGCAGGCTCGAGAGAACATACCTAAGTGATTTCACAAGTTTTCACAACCATCGTTCGGTATCAATACCTCACACCATGTCATACGTATGTCGAATACACAACTACTACTGCCAGAGAGAAATTATGCCCAAAAACTAGTACATGAGTTTCTCAATGGCCAGTTTGATGTTGCGGATTTGGCTTTGGAGTTCTCGGGCCTCGCTGGTGGTGACGCTGCAAGCGATAACTTGTCGAGACACGTTACAAGCGCGTCCCAGAGCAGCCTTTGATGGGATGAAGACGTAGGGGACGTTCTACAAAGCGAAAACGATGTAAATATCAAACGTAACACATCGCGAGGATATATTACCTTTTCTTCGCATAGCAGAGGGAGATGCAACAGAATCTCCAAGGGTTCCGTGTCCGCGGTCAGGACAACAAATTCGGCGATACCACGGTTCAGGGTTTTGGTGGCTAGGTCATAGTATGGCAGTTAGCACATCGCACATGCAAAGGAGGAAAAAAAAGGTAGTAGGCTCATAGGAACAGGCAACAAACCTTCATTCGCGCCTTTTTTCAGCTGCTTATACTGGCCAGCCTGCTGTACCAAATCAAGGATCTTTTCAAGCAAACAGAGAGCAGGAGACATGATGATCAGAGGACTGCATTCACAAAAGGAAGGGGAATCTTACAGAGTTTGTCAGATCTTCTTCAGCGAGAGGCCATGCTTTTCCACGCGTTTCCGCCATTTATTGAGTTGATGTATTGGGTTGACCTCACAAGCTGATCCTTGGTCGAGAATGAGCCAGACAACCGCCGACGGGAATGGTGCGGCCCCAAGCGCTGTGGCTGCTGATATAAGCAATGGCCAGAAGGGGAAAGTTTAGTGGTGACCCGCTGAACACGCGCCGGCTTGGCAGGATCATGATGGTGGATGATCTACTGTTCAAGTTCGCCACATGTTCCCTATGGTAAGTATACAGCACCACAGTGTACTGGTCCGCGAGGCGCAACGCAAACAACGTAGCGATTCTGATAACCAATCAGGACTTGCTGTTGAAACTCAGTATCGCTGAGCGCTGCCAGTGAGCATCCCACCTTGAAAAGGCGAAATTGGGAAGGCCGACCAAAGAAGGTCAAGCTGTGGGCTAATTATAAGTTGGCAGTACCTTCGAGTGCCGCATTGTTCCCAGACGCTTGAACCAAACTTGCTCGGCTCAAGAGGAACACAGCCCCACACCATCTTCTACTTGCACTGGCACTATCATCTTGTCACGCCACAGCGAGATCATTGATCACACTGATCATGGCCAGCCAAACTGATCAGATACCGTCAAAGCGTATCTGTGTGATCGGCGCTGGATCATCAGGGTTAGCTATGCTTAAATATCTATCCCAAACGTCGTACTTCAAGACAGGCTCTTGGAGCGTAATCGCTTATGAGTCCCGCTCCAACGTCGGAGGTATATGGTATGCGACGTGTTTATACTTTTCTACAAATGGGGTTGAACAACATGGGTCTGAGTAGGTACCCTGTTCCACCATCTGATGACTCGGACCCACCTCTCACTTCGTTGTACGATTCATTGACAACGAACCTCCCCCATCCGGTCATGGCTTATACGGAATATTTATACCCGCCTTCTACCCCTCTGTATCCCGGGCCTGCCACTGTTCAGACCTA
>JBBPOJ010001875.1:0-11011 GCA_038091395.1 Leccinum rimulosum
TAAACACGACTTGCAGCTCCTCGCACAGATCTCTTCCAGCTCGGAGGAGAGCTACTTCCGCGTCTTCATGATGAACCTCCTTGAGCTGTTTAGCACGGACAGGAAACTGCTAGAAGCCCGGGGAAGTCTGATCATTCGGCAGCTCTGCCTCAATCTCAACACCGAACGGATATACCGAACGTTTGCAGAGATTCTGGAGAAAGAAGAGGTAATTGTCGTGGTCGCCTATGTTCCATTTTGTCGTTGTAACGGTGACGGCTTTTTTTTTCCAGGACCTGGAGTTTGCCAGCGACATCGTTCAGAAGCTGAATACAATCCTTGTGACCTCACCCGAGTTAGCCGAGTTTAGGAAGCGACTGAAAAGCTTGGAAACGCGGGTGCGTGTCTCCACTCCTCTCGAGTCGTCCGTTGGTGTTGATTTCATATGCATTCTTTAGCAAGATGGACAAGCGTTGTTCACAACGCTCTACCGGTCATGGTGCCACAATGCGGTTTCCGTTTTCTCTCTTTGCTTATTAGCGCAAGCGTACGAACATGCTTCCAACCTGTTGTCGATATTGTACGCACGACTCGTGTTTTCATCTCGTTCTTCTGCAAGTCCACTCACTCGTTCACAGTGCCGATCTCGAAATGACTGTCGCCATGTTGGTGCAGATTGATAAACTGGTCCAGCTGATCGAATCGCCCGTGTTTACATGTATATATGCTTGTTGTGTTTTCGCTTTGCGTGGTCTAACCTCTTCTTCAAAGATCTCCGCCTTCAACTCCTTGAGCCAGAACGATACCCGTACTTGTTCAAGTGTCTGTACGGTCTCCTCATGCTGTTGCCGCAAAGTAGCGCGTTCGTGTCTCTCCGCAATCGCCTCAATGCAGTCAATTCTGCCGGGTTCCTGCACATCGCACCCAAGTCGTACGTGTCACGCCCCATGTCAAGGACGTTCCTTACTAACCGCGTATCTCATGTGATCCTTCTGAACCGAATTGTTCGCATATCCAAATCGACACGACAGGACCGTGACGTCGACGGTAGCGACCCGCTCCAAGATCGGCCAACCGGGCGACATCAAATGGCAAGAACTGCTCGGACACTTTCGAGCCGTCCAGACAAAGCACGAAAAGGCGCGTCGACAGGCGCTCGGCGTGGATGGGCTCGCGTTCTCGGGGTTTGACACGCCCAAGTCTTCGGGCGATGCGTCGTCGACCGGGAGTGGTTCTGGTGCTGGGAGCGGGCCTGGATCGTCGATGCGACGGCGTGTGACAGGGAGTGAGCCAACGCCAACGCCGCCACCGGGAACGGGGACGGGGACGGGTGTGCCCAGCCGACCTGTGTTATCGCCGTTGAACCCGAGGGCGCGGCAGAACGGGTTGTTGTCGACGGCGATGATGGGCCAGGGTGCACAGTCGTTTTCGGGATCTGTGATGGGAGGGGGATCTGCGTCTGGGTCGTCATCGCTGGCGATGCAGCAGCAGAGGCAGCGGCGGCCGGGGCCGCCAGTGACGTTGGGTCCACGGAAGCCTTGAAGCTTGAGTTCTGATGCTTGCCAGGTTTTTTTTCTTCACTGTCACCTTGAGCATCGATTGTATACGGACATTTGCAGCATATATGTAGTCGCGTACGTTCTTGTCACGTCACGATAGATTTTAAGAATGGAAGATATTAATAATGCGCCATGAAAGCCGACAAGCGTTTGACGTGAAGGAAGCTGTCATGTCATCGCATTGACGGGGAAAGCGGATCGGGCTGTAATTGACAGAACTTCCCCAGATCTGCAAGCACGCTGGACAGTATGTATCACCACCCTGACACTGCGATGTGATCTCAGTAAAGCATTGGTTGAATGGGTTGCATGGCAACACATAATTATTGTCATTGTTCCAGTTTTGAGGGATATGCAGATGCGACAACTAAGAAAAACATAAATACATAAAACATCTTTACATTCGTGCTTTGGCAGGCACTACAAGGTTCGACCGAATGGTCGATATGTCATCGTCGGTCAGCCCACAAAAGTTCCTCACATAACCTTCTACGCCGCCGTACTTGTCCTTCAATAGACCTAGTGTGGCGTGCATTGTCTCGTAGCTATCAGCCAGGTCAACGAGCGCGGAGGAGATGGGTCGCAAATTGTACGCACCAAGAGGTTAACATTCGGAGTGCGAGCTCAGAGTTGGCGGCGAAGAGCGGTTCTTTCAGGAGTCGTCTGAGGACCTTTTCGCGATCCGGTTCGCGACCTATTCGGGTTAAAGAGTAGTCTTGGCACACGTAATGGTCCTCGACGCCTGCAAGCTGCCATCACGTGTGGGGGTGGAGTTAAGCGTTCGATCAAGGGCCTTCATCGAACAGGCGTACTTTCAGTAGAATGGCTGCGATGATGCCGGTGCGATCTTTTCCCGCTGGACGAGGTGGTGTCAATGACGAGCGCTGGGGGGAAGCGGAAAACGGACCTGTGCAGTGAAACAGGAACGGTGCGTTTGGTCTGTCTCGAACGTGTCGGAGGATGGTGCCAAACGCGCAGCCGCCGTGATCAAGTATTTGCGAGTAGAGTTTCATGAATGCCTGCAGGACGCTGAGCGACAAGTCGGGCTCACAAATAAAGACCGACATACCTCCGTGGTACCACTTGCGTACAGTTCGAATTTTCTGTACAGACGAGGCTGTTGAATGAGGAACAGATGCTGCTCTTTCCGACGCACTTTGCCATGCTTTCTGGGCTATAGTCTTCGTTCCTGAAAACGGGAGTGCGCAGGATCTGTACACCTTCGATGTTGGGTATCGGTGTGCTGTATTTGTGCATCTCCGGATCCGATCGAAGATCAAACACGGTCGTAATGCCGAGAGCTCTCATCTGCTGAATGCCTAGTGACAGACGGTGTCAGAAGCGCAAGGGTTTGGGAGGAATGTTGGGACCTTGTTCGGTGATGTTGGATACTTCTGCGCCGCGAAAGCCATATCCGGGCTTGGTGATGAGGTTGGGGGATGACGCTGAGTAGGAGCCGAGGTCACGGACATTACATACACCGTCGATCTGTACAAAGGGGGGCCTCGAGAGGACGTCTGCTACATAGGCGGGATCGAGCGGGTCGAGGCAGCTGCCGTCCGTCGTCGTCGCGGTCATTTGGCGAGTTTATTTTTACATTTTCTCCGTCCGAAGACTCCAACGGAAGGAATTGACACGCGAAAGTCACGTGACTCGAAAAGTTTAGGGCAGACAGTCTCGCGCCAAATCGCTTCTTGACTTCGATCGTCATGGACTCGGACGCTTTGTCGTCGCCACCAGCACCAGCATCGTCGTTGCCACCCAGCAGCGCACCGAATCCAACCGCGTCCTCCAACGGTACCCCAAGATCAGCCCGGCGCACAGCGACCGATGCTCTGGCGTTTGGTAACAGCGAGCCACAGGACGCTCAGGACCAAGATGATGCCGCCGCAAGACGCAGAAGGAGACCGAAAAATCAACAGGGCGGAGATGTCCCAATGGTCAAGGACGCCGTCGGAGAGAGTGTATGCGAAAGCTTTGAAACCTTTTTGAAAACGTGAGTACTGATTGGTTAGATTTTTTCTTTCGGTTCTCTCATGTCGTGATGTAGCTTTACTGAGGACGTTGCTCTGCCTTCAACGCCTGCTTCCGATGGCGGCTTGCCCGAGGTCGCCGAGGGAGAATTGGTCTATGTTCAGCAAATCCATACCATGCGCGAGTATGAGATCACGACGCTCTATGTCGATTACGGCCATCTTTTACAGAGAGACGACGTCCTTGCAGACGCAATTCAGAAGCAATACTACAGATTCCTCCCGTATCTGCGCCGCGCGCTCCACAACTTGGTCGCAGAGTACGAACCCGAATACCTCAAAATAAACCCGACCGCCGCTACTACTGACTCTTCGAATCTTCAATCCCGCGAATTCAACATCGCATTTTATCACCTCCCCTTGGTCTCTGGCATCCGGGATCTCCGCACGGACAAAATCGGCACGTTGATGAGCATCAGTGGTACAGTGACGAGAACCAGCGAAGTCAGGCCCGAGCTACTATATGGTAGTTTTATATGCGAAGTTTGTGGCGGTCTTGTCAATGAGATAGAACAACAGTTCAAGTATACCGAGGTGCGTTTTCAGCATCTGCGTAGCTCGTGTTTTTATAACCACCACATGCATATAGCCCAGCTTGTGTCCCAACCCAACCTGCGGCAATCGCGTTGCATGGCAACTGCAAATCGATACCTCCAAATTCACGGATTGGCAAAAGGTTCGCATTCAAGAAAACCCTTCGGAGATACCAACAGGTTCTATGCCCCGGTCCCTCGATGTCATCCTCCGATCGGAACTCGTCGAACGTGCAAAAGCCGGAGACAAATGTGTATTCACAGGTACATTCATCGTCGTACCCGACGTCAGCCAACTTGGACTACCCGGCGGAAACAAGGCAGAGCTTATGCGCGAAGCCAGCAAAAGCGGGGCGAATGCGGCAACAGGTGGCGTTAGCAGTGGTGTGACCGGCCTGAAGAGTCTCGGTGTGCGAGATCTCCAGTACAAGACAGCCTTTCTGGCGTGCATGGTACACGATGCCGATGGCAGAGTGGGTAGCATATATGCGCGCCGACGTGACGACTAACGCAGATCCCAGGGTGGTACCAATGTCCGCGGAGAGGAAGAAGAAGGCGAGGAGGATGGGCAAGCCTTTCTCAGATCTCTCACCGAACCCGAGTTCGACGAGCTCAAGAGCATGATCGACTCGGACCACATATACTCGCGCCTGGTGGAAAGTATCGCGCCGACGGTCTATGGCCACGAAATTGTGAAGAAGGGGCTCTTGCTGCAGTTGATGGGTGGAGTACACAAGCAAACTGCCGAAGGGATGCACTTGCGTGGTGACATCAATATATGCATTGTCGGAGATCCGTCAACGTCCAAGTCGCAATTTCTAAAGTACGTGTCAATCTTGTTCCGTCTCAAGAGCGCAAACTAACCGGCTATATGCTAGATATATCTGTTCATTCCTGCCTCGCGCAGTCTACACGTCGGGAAAGGCGTCCTCTGCCGCTGGTCTAACCGCAGCCGTCGTAAAGGACGAGGAAACCGGTGAATTTACCATCGAGGCCGGTGCTCTGATGCTCGCAGACAACGGTATATGCGCCATCGATGAGTTTGACAAGATGGATATCTCGGATCAAGTAGCTATCCACGAAGCTATGGAACAGCAGACGATATCCATAGCCAAAGCCGGTATCCATGCTACCCTCAATGCCCGGACGTCGATTTTGGCTGCTGCGAATCCTATTAGCGGACGGTATGACCGGAAGAAGACGCTCAGGGCGAACCTTGCTATGAGTGCGCCGATCATGAGCAGGTTCGATCTGTTCTTTGTAGTCCTGGACGAGTGCGATGAGAAGACGGATCTGAACATTGCCAAGCATATCGTGAACGTCCATCGTTTCCAAGACGAGGCGATCAATCCGGAATTCAGCACAGAGGCTTTGCAACGTTATATCCGCTACGCGCGAACTTTCAATCCCAAGGTGAAAGAGGAACTCGTCGACTCTGCCAGTTTTTCCTTTACTGACTTTCCGTAGCTTACACCAGAAGCGGCGGATATACTGGTCGAAAAGTACAGAATCTTGAGGCAAGATGACGCCTCCGGCGTCGGTCGAAACTCGTATCGGATCACTGTCCGACAGCTCGAAAGTATGATTCGTCTCAGCGAAGCTATCGCTCGGGCGAACTGTACGTCTGAGATAACGCCGGCATTCGTGCGCGAAGCATATACACTTTTGCGTCAATCGATCATTCACGTCGAGCAGGACGACGTCGACTTTGACGAGGAAGAGGCTGAGGGTGAGGATGGTGCCAATGGGAACACCGCACAGACTTCAGGTGGGCTTGAAGAAAGCCAGGACGTGGAGATGTCATCTGCTGATATCGAGGGGATGGACACGACCGAGGAGAGCTCGCTAGGATTGAACCGCGTGGCGACCAGCAGCGGTGCCGGACCGTCCTCGACGTCACGAGCCGGGAGCGCGCTTCCTGAAATTCCTGCTCCTGCCTCCGCTCAGCCGAGGCGACGAATGGTGATCACTCACGACAAGTACATGACGCTGCAGAGCCTCGTAGTGTTGCACATATCTGCCGTGGAACGGGAGACTGGACAAGGGGTTGACAGAGACGAGCTCATCGACTGGTATCTTGAGCTCAGGGAGTCGGAGATCCAGGACGTGGAAGAGCTGGAGTACGAAAAAGAGCTGATCTCGAAGCTTTTGAGGAAGCTGGTAAAGGTATGGCGGCTTAATTCGGGCTTTTCATTCCATATGGCTGAAACAATTTACATCATTGTAGGACAGGTTCCTTTTAGAAGTTCGTGGGGATGTGCAAGAATCATTACCCGAGTCGGCGAGCGATGGAACATTGCAGCCGTCTTCTTCCACGGGACAGGCGGGGGAGAATGATCGTGTGTATTATATGGTCCATCCCTCGGTGGATACGGAAGGAGGAGAGTCTTCCCATCCATGATAGCTGTTGTATCTTGTTTGATTGCTTCTGTTATGTGTAACTCTGTAATACCACAGTGAGGTTGCTGATGATCAGGATGGACGTCGCACGACCCCACCTGGAAGTGCGTCTATCCGGTACTATCGAGTTCGTGACCCTTTTGTTCAGGTCGTCGATCTTCCATCACGTCTGTTGAAGGCATGAGTAGTGGCAGGAACGACCAATAGGTAGTAGTAGCCATAGACGTTCCCGCGGTTCAACATCAGATACCACCACCGAGATAATGACAACAAGCGATGTTGGTCCTCAGATCCTTCCCGTGCTGTTGCTGGATGGCAGCCTTCAATACCCTACTTTCACAGCGGATACCACGGTGCAGGATCTCATCGGGACCCTAACACAAGTGGACGAAGTCAAGCATACCGTACTTGACACAGTAGCACCCTCCGCATGGGCACTCCAACGCGTGCACAAGGAACCGCCAGGTCGTTTGTGGGACCAGACGGAGCTGGTCGCTCTCAGCGACGGTGCGTCCCAATTGGTGAAGCGATGCAATATTGCCGTAATCGAAACCTACTACAGGGATCTTACTACCGACGTCGCTCGTGGCCGAGTCTTCGTCCTCTCCCTTCCCAACACCCCGGTCATTGCATGCTGGCCCTGCAGTACTGCGGCTCGTCGCTCAACATCCCCTGCACTCACTCCCCCTCATTTTCTTGCGCATACCAGAGATCGACGATGGGTTCAAGTGGAAAGTGTTCTTTGGGAAAGAGAGCACCGTCGAGGACGTTATTGACGGGGTCGTGAGGGAGCTGGGATTGCTCAAGGTGCTTCCTCGTTCGCGTGGGGGCGGACAGATCGAGTACGTGCTCGAGATGTTAGGCTCTGCAAATCAAGGTGCGCCCTGCCCGTGCGTCAGTGCCTCCGCCTAAACTGATTATTATCATAAGAAGCTGCACGACTGCCTGGTTCCGCGCGTATGACCGACGTTCTCTCGTCGTCGTCCGAACGTCCGCCCTCCGTACGGTTCTGCATACCAGACACATGGTTCCGTCGCAAGCCGCCCCACCCCTCTTCCATCCAGTCGCGCTCGTCCGCAACTACTGACATTAGTTCATCGTGCATGGAGACTACAGACAACAACTCAGCGGAGGAGAAGGAGGAAGGGGAAGGGACCGCAAAGCAGAGCAAGTCGACCAGCGGATCTCGTGCGACTTCCCAGACGGCGCCCACTGCAGTGGGGTCGGGGTCTCCCGAGTGGCGGGGATCGGTTGCTCAGAATCGTCTTACGAGTTTGTTAGCGGGATGGTCTCAGTCTGTACCCGCACCCGCACCCATACCTGCGCCTGCGATTGCGTCGACTTCGGCTGCAGTCGCGACCTCTACCGGGAATCGGAAGAGCGTCAGCGAGCCGTTGCTGATTCGACAGAACACCGGAGGGAGTGTGTCTACGGGGGAAAGTGTCGACTCGGGCGAGTTCGATTCAGAGGAGTTTGAACGTTGTATGGTAAGTGGAGCTTTTCTGTTTCCAACTTGAAGGAAAGCCGAGAACCCTTCGAACTAACGGTGTTGTGATCAGGACATTCTAGGCGTCAGGCGAGATGCGAGGGCGAACATGCATGCCATGTCATCGGAGAAGAAACAGCAGCTCATCGACCAAGTGCGGGGCCAGTTTGACAAGGCTACAGCACCTGTGGCAACTTCTTCGACTTATGGTCCGTCGAGCGGGAGTCCACTCCTCCCTCGGATCGTTCCTCAGTTCAGCGGTGATTCAGGCTTTTTCAAACGGATGACTGCGTTTCCGACGTGGGGCTCGACAACTTCCCCTCCGGCCCCGATGGTCAATCCAAAGAGTCGTTCTAGCGGCGACTTCGTGACGGTCTCTAGATATTCTCTCTCTTCTGAGATAACGGAAGAAGACGCACAGCACATCCAGCCGCAGGCCACTGGGAGTATGTTTAGCACTTGGTGGGCGGTTCTGGGGGGCGAGACGACCCCAGACAATGAACACTCTGCGTCGGCTCGTGCATATGTGGACGGCATACGCAAGTCACGAAACGCGGATTCCATGCTCGCCAAACACCTCATCTCGTTGCGGGTGCATTTGTCAACTGCGAAGCTACCCTGGATTGAGACGTTCATAGCTGAAGAAGGTATCATTGCCGTCAGCGGGCTGCTTTCCTCGTTGGTCGGAAAGGGTGGAAAGAGAAAGGCTCTTTCTGACAGCGAGAACAGTGTTCTTCTGGAGGTAATTAGATCTTTGAGGGTCTTATTAAACACCGAGGTGCGTCGCTTGAAATAGACTCGGATTTCGTTGCTGATATAACCCAATGACCTTCTCTTCTCGATAGCCCGGGTTTGACGCTGTACTTTTGTCCCCGACGATCGTCACGCACATCGCATACTCGCTTCATGGGACCTCACTCAAGATAAGGACACTTTCTGCGGAGCTCCTCGCCGCGATATGCATGGTCTCGTTCGACGAGGGCCACCGTGCCGTGTTGGCCGCCCTGTCCGAGTACCGGATCGCATACAATGAGCTTTTCCGGTTTCAGTCGCTGGTGGCGGCGCTCAAGATACCAGATTCCGTGGACGCGATAGCTGCATCGGAGGTGACGTTTCTTTTGGAAGAGGAGGGCATATGGGAAGCTAGGACAGCGTTCATGGCACTCATCAACGCGTTGACGAATTGTCCGCACGCACTGGAAGAACGAATCGTACTTCGGGACGAGTTCAGTCGACGAGGGTTGAATGAAGTGGTTGCGGTATGTCGGGATACAGTTCTTGATGTCTTTAATGTAGTTTTGATCTCCCATCTAGGCGTTGCGATACATAAAACCTCCAGATTCGTTGCTCAAACAGCTGGATATGTATACGGAAGAGAAGTATGAAGACGAGGAAGATTTTCGCGAACGTGCACGGCGAGCGGTGCGAGATAGTCGTAGGCAGTCGATGGAGACCTCAGAACCGAGTGTCTTATTCGACGAGATCATGCAGGTTGCTCGGTTACTCGAAGCTGGAGGGACGATGGAGAGCATCCTTTGCAAACTCAACCTCGTTTTCCAGGGTGCTTCAGACCCGTCGGTATCCCTTTACGTTTCTCATACGGACTTTGGCTTTGATAGTGTTGGTTTTCTAGGTCGTACAAAAGTGGCGTTATTTCCGTCGTGGACGAGTTCGTTGGGGGCATCGCTACGATAGAGGATTCGTACGTTTTCCAGTTCGGCGCTGTCGCTGTGGAACTAATGTAGAGTGTCCAGCGAGCAAGCATGGACGAGCTTTCTTCAGAGTCTCGTCACGTCTGTGCAACGGCTCTCCGGACGAAAGCTTCCCATCGGGCATACGGAGGCATTCGAAGAGGAGATCCAGGGATTGGGTCGTCGAGTGGAGGACCTTGCGCGAGAGGTTCGCATCTATTTTCTTTTCTTTCCTCTCCCGAGCGATCACCTCACCATGCTTTTCGCTGTTTACGAACAGAATGCAGCGTTGAAGACTGGTAGTAGTCATCGTAAGGAAGGCTCTGCTATATATGTCGGAAACGAATCGTCGCCTCCTGTTGCGTCTATACCTACACCGTCACCCGGATCCTCGTCCAAGTCGAAAGCCAGCCCGGGACCCAAGGCCGGGAACGGGGTATGTTGGGGTTTTTATTTTTCGTTGGTCTGAATGAATCCCTCAGTGTTTTTTCTAGGTGATCGCTGGGGTGATGCAAAGACTGATGCAGAAGGAGAAGGAAGTTACACGCCTCTCGGGCGAGATAGATCGTCTGAAGATCCAGCTCTTGGGTGATGCTCATGAACAGGTGGGTATTTAATTCCATTACGTTCTTGGGCCGAGGAGAGGAACAGTGGTGATCGTATTCGAATCTCTAGGATGACCGAGCCAGGAAGGAGCGCGACAAGGCGAAACTGAATTCGCTCAGCGAGGAGATAGTGACGCTCAAGGAAAAGGTGAGCGAAAGCAAGTTTCGTCGTTCTCGATCTCATGCGTTTTCGAACACAAAATCAGATTGCTGAGATGGGCAATGCGCTGTCGAACAAAGACAAGGAGATGGCGCACGTCAAGGGCGCGCTCGAGTCTGCGTATGCTCGTCTTCAAAGCGAGGGAGACGAAAAGACGAGCGAGATGGACGTTCGGACGATTGTCGGTCGAACACTCGACAAGCTATCCGAGAGGGAGGAGGCGGTAGTCTCGCTCAGGGCTGAGGTCCAAGCACTCCAACGGGCCTTGGCTGGACGAACCAAAGAGCAAGAGTTTAAAACCAATAATCCACCTCCGCCTCCACCACCGGTGGATCGTCGAAAGGTCACAGTGTCCAAGGCTAATAAGGGCTTGGTTGAATCACTCACGGAGAGCGTGGATGCTTTTGAAGATGTGTCATCTCCACCCCCACCTCCTCCGCCCCCACCGCCTGCTCCTCTTAGTAAACCTCCGCTTATGCCTGGAAGCGATGCTCCTCCGCCTCCGCCTCCGCCCCCGCCCCCACCGCCAATTGTTGCGAATGACGTACCTCTTCCCCCTCCCCCA